>JAUPTC010000105.1:32500-100000 GCA_030762895.1 Sophora flavescens | reverse complement strand
CATAAACTTTGCGTTTGAGGATGAAATCCCCAATAAGTGTTAGAATGGTAGTTCCTGCTCCTTGAGAGGTCCCAAATAAATGACTACTCGAATCGGGGTTTTGAGCATAAAGATTCCACTGACCTGTAAAAAGTGGACCTAACCCCTGGGGGTGTGGCAATACACCTAAGAAATTATTCCATCGAACGTATTCTCCCCTGGATCCTAGAATAGCGACGTGGACTAAATGCCCTGTCCAAGCCAAGGAACTGACTCTGAATAGTCTTGACAAATGATGATTGATGCGGGATTCGACATTTTTAAACCACGAAACGGTCGGTTTCCATTTCGGTTGTAGGTGTAACCAGCCCGCTATTAAAGATATGGCAGAAAGAAATAATAGAAAAGAGCTCCAGTATAAAGATCCCCATTAGTACATAAATCGATTGTAAAGGCCAAGAGCACCCCCTCGAGTAAAAGCTTCTACAGACGGTTGACCAAAATGAGGATCCCAAATTGCATGAGCAATAGGTCTTACATGTAAAGGATCCTGTACCCATGCCTCAAAATTTCCTTGCCAAGCTACATGAAACAGATTCCCGGAAGTCCACAGAAAAATTATTGCTAATTGCCCGAAATGAGAAGCAAAAAATATTCTGATAAAGACGTTCCTCAGTAATATCATCATGACTCTCGAAGTCATGTGCGGCAGCAATACCAAACCAAATACGATGAGTAGTGGGGTCCTGAGCTAAGCCTTGGCTAACCCTTGGAAATCTTAATGCCATAATGCTTTTCAAATCCTCCTAGCCATTATCCTACTGCAATAATTCTTGCTAAGAAGAATGCCCATGTTGTGGCAATTCCACCCAGAAGGTAATGGGTTACTCCTACAGCGCATCCCTGTACAATGCTCAAGGCTCTAGGTTGAGTAGCAGGAGCAACTTTTAATTTATTATGAGCCCAAACGATAGATTCAATAAGTTCTTGCCAATAACCACGCCCGCTGAATAGAAACATTAAACTAAAAGCCCATACAAAATGGGAACCCAAGAAGAAAAGACCATATGCAGTTAATGAAGAACCATAAGACTGAATTACCTGGGATGCCTGCGCCCATAAGAAATCGTGGAGCCACCCGTTAATGGTAATGGAACTCTGCGCAAAGTTTCCTCCTGTGATATGAGTTACTACCCCTTGATCACTTATACTACCCCAAACATCTGACTGCATTTTCCAACTGAAATGGAATATTACTACCGAAATTGCATTGTACATCCAGAATAGGCCTAAGAAGACATGATCCCACGCAGATACTTGGCATGTTTGATGCGTGATTTTAAGATATAAAGGCAAGTGCACCTCGTCGCAATCAAGTAATACGGTGGTAAGACCGGTTATCGTATCCACAGGGATCGGATGTCAATTACCAATTCACAAACTCAACAACTATCTAGACTAAACTAAAGTATGAGAGATTAAAACAGAAAATAAAGAAATAAAATATTTTTGGTCTTTTGGGAATTTTATCGAACACTTGGTATGCAAACAGAGATGTGGCTAAGATTGTTAGGGTTAGACTACACTAATCCTCCCTAAATTGCAATGAAATGGTTATCAACACAAGTCCTACTTCAATTATGACAATCAAGTCTTTTAAAAAATACTCAAGCCTAATGTCTTAGGTGCATTGAGCCTAAAACCCCAAATCAAACCCTAATTCCTTAGGTGGATTAATCTGTGATTTTACATTAAGTCAAGACTTATAAGATTGCAAGCATTCAACACCTATGTCTAGATTCTTGAACTACTTGGCATATGATTCATGAGCATGCCTTAACACCAACCTTCCAGTCATTTATCGAAGCAACATATCATTCCTATGGGTAGCTAATCCAAGGAAAGCATTAAGCACAGAATCACATACTCATAAAGAAATAGAGACTTGCATTAAAACCAAATCAAATACAAACAAGTTTAGAGAAGCTACATCTAACCCCAACAATGGGGGATTAGTTACTCATATTTACAGACCAAACCAGGGAAATAGGAGAAGAGGAGAGGAGAGACTCCATGAGAGCACCCCTTCTTCTTCACAGCAACCCCTCTCAGCAACTCCCTTCTAGGGTTGAAACCCTAGCCCAGCCATAGCCTCCAAGTGCCTCCAAATGCCTCCCTCTGGACCCTTTTTTAGGTTAGAAGTCAGTCCCCTTTTCTGTTCAGCGCAGCTTTATTTATAGATCAGTCGCGCGTCACGGCCGTGATGGCCATCACGGCCAGGCCGTGATGGTTTCTGACTTGGGCGAATTTGCACAAAATGGGTTCTCGCGAGGCGAGCCCTTTGTTCGCGACGCGAATCCTGAATTTCTGGTAGGTCACGGCCGTGACAGTCTCTGACTTTTGCCTTCTGCTCTGCTTGATCACGGCCGTGATGGGCTCTGTTTGGCTCATATTCTTCACTTTTCAAGCTCTTTTTCATCCAAGCTCCACCAAGGCTGATTTTGATCATTTTTACATTGAATTCCTGCAAAACAACACCAAGAAACCGCTTCACCCGTTCCAAGGGAAAATCTAACTAAAATCAACTAAAGAATGCCTAATCTATATGCAAAATGCATGCAAAAGTATATATAAAACATGATGTAAAATCACACTATCAATGTTCCCCCTCTTCCAGGTCCATCACACGGGAAACAAAAACCAAGATTTGCTTTATCCGGTATCAATCGTGAGCTATGAGCAAATAGAACACCTTTTAGGAGTATCAATACCGTAACATGAATTGTAAATGCATGAATAT
This sequence comes from Sophora flavescens, assembly GCA_030762895.1. Lineage (NCBI taxonomy): Eukaryota > Viridiplantae > Streptophyta > Magnoliopsida > Fabales > Fabaceae > Sophora > Sophora flavescens. The sequence goes on along the minus strand of JAUPTC010000105.1, from coordinate 97,221 downwards.
GATGGACTAAAAAATCTGCAGTTCCTAATGGAATAGGTAACAAAGCAACTTTGCTGCCCACTGCCACTAAATCACCCCCCCCCCCAAAGTCAAACCGGTGCTTGTTGTTGCACCGGGGGCCGTTGTGCCCGGTGCTAAAGAGTGGGTATTTTGTATCCATTGAGTAAAGACGGGTTGTAATTGTATAGCTGTATCTGAAAACATATATTGGGGGCGCCCTAAAGCGCTCATGGTATCATTATGAATATACAAACCAAAACTGTGAAAGCCTAAAAATATACATACCCAGTTGAGATGTGATATGATTGCATCACGATGTCTAAGGACACGATCTAATAGATCGTTGTATCGAGTAGTTGGATCATAGTCTCTTACCATAAAATAGATGCATGCGCGGCAACACCAACTATGAGAAATCCACCAATCCACATATGATGTGTGAACAATGACAGTTGTGTACCATAGTCAGTAGCTAGGTATGGATAAGGAGGCATAGAATACATATGGTGAGCTACAACAATGGTCAAAGAACCTAACATAGCTAGGTTAATAGATAATTGAGCATGCCATGACATTGTTAGGATCTCATAGAGACCTTTATGACCCTGGCCTATAAATGGACCTTTATGGGCCTGTAAAATATCTTTTATACCATGACCAATACCCCAGTTGGTCCTATACATGTGACCCGCTATCAGAAAAAGAATTGCAATAGCTAAATGATGGTGTGCAATATCAGTCGGCCAGAGACCGCTTTATTCGGGATCTAATCCTCCACGAAAAGTAAGAAATTCCGCATATTTTGACCAATTCAAGGTGAAAAAAGGGGTTGCTCCCTCGGCAAAACTGGGATAAAGTTGAGCCAAAAGATCTCGATTCAAGATAAATTCATGAGGAAGTGGGATCTCTTTGGGATCTACTCCAGCATTTAGAAATTGGTTAATCGGTAAAGATACATGTACTTGATGCCCCGCCCAAGAAAGAGACCCAAGTCCTAGTAGCCCTGCCAAATGGTGATTCAACATAGATTCTACATCTTGGAACCAAGCCAATTTTAGAACAGCTTTGTGATAATGAAACCAACCAGCAAAAAGCATTAAAGCTGCAAAGACCAATCCACCAATTGCAGTATAATAGAGTTGTAATTCACTAGTTATTCTAGATGCTCGCCAAATCTGAAAAAAAAACCAGAGGTTATTTGTATTCCTCGGAAACCCCCGCCTACATCACCATTCAATATTTCTTGGCCCACTATTGGCCAAACCACCTGGGCACTAGGTCCAATGTGAGTAGGATCGCTTAGCCATGCTTCATAATTGGAAAAACGAGCACCATGGAAATACATGCCACTCAGCCAAAGAAAGATGATGGAGAGTTGGCCGAAATGGGCACTAAATACTTTTCGGGAAATCTCCTCCAAATCACTAGTATGGCTATCGAAATCATGAGCATCAGCATGTAGGTTCCAGATCCAAGTAGTAGTATCAGGTCCCTTAGCTATTGTTCGTGAGAAATGACCGGTTTTTGCCCATTCCTCGAAAGAAGCTTTTATGGGATCCCTATCTACCAAAATTTTGACTTCTGGTTCTGGCGAACGAATAATCATTGAGTCCTCCTCTTTCCGGACAACACATACAAATAGACCCGCCAACATAAAACATAATTAGTGAACTTATGACTTATGAGAGATGTTTATATTGAGTTTCTTTCTCTTCTATCTCCCATCAATCTATACTATATTTTCTTTAATCTATTTTCTTTAGTTATTCACTAGAACAATTATGATCTGGAAGTCAATCCGGGGCAAGTGTTCAGATCTATTATGACATAGCAATGAGGCGCTCAGCGGACCCTTTTAATCTTCTAAAACCTTTTCTGGACTTTGAATCGAAGTTAAAGAATTTTTTTGTGCAACCTAGCATAGTCAGATTTTAATTAGAAGTTCCTATTCCTAGATTTAGATAGAACTTCTTTCACTTTCTGTCTTACATAGAAGATATTATTATGTACTCTATTTCAAATCACGTGAGCGGTCATTAGTATTACTAGGGGACCAAGTGATATTTCTATTTAGTTTTTCGAAAGTCTCTTTTAGTTTGAATAGCAGAAAAAAGAGAATTTTCGACTGTATCCACGTATCGTTTATCTATACGAAATACCAGACGAAATAGAATAATTTTAGAAGGGATATAATGAAATGCTTTGATTGGTTGTTCCTATAGAAACGATCTGCTTTATTTGATTGATGGGGACAACAAATAATAAATTATAAGAAATAAAAAATTAAATATATATAGATAAAAAACAGAGTGTTCTTATTCAAAACGCCCTGTGATCTTCAACCAATTATGTGCTTCAATATAATTACCAGGGGTAAGGGCTATAGCTTGTTTCCAATATTCAGCGGCTTGATCAAACCAAGCCTCCACAATTTCGGAATCTCCCTGTCGAATGGCCTGTTCTCCGCGGTCGGAATAGGTGAGTAAATTCCTTCCCTTAGAGTCGTACTTGAGAGTTTCCTGGCTCATACGGCTCAGTAGTCAATTATTTTGGTATTCCATTTTTTTTTTCTGGAGTTAACCAAAAGAAAAGAGGTGAATTACATGAGTTTCAAACTTGAATTTTGATTCATATTACTAAAGAATTTGATTCCCTTTTTATAGTTTTATCTTTTCTCCTACCTTCCGAAGAATAAAGCATCGGCATTAACACTCTGATTATAATTTTCTGAAAGGTAACTATCTCGATTTCCTATATCATATATGAAAGTATATGATATATCAATTTCTATAGAATCTTTGATAAAGTTTTTTCTTTCTTATGAAGAAAAGACTTACTATCTTGGGGATCTGATACTACACCGCTGCTCAAAACCCTAGGGGATCGACTTTATTACATAAGTGGATTCCTAACTTTTCTCTCATGATATAAGTAAGCAGTTCTTATTGTATCGGTCCAAAACCTCGCTAATGGATCTTTACGGTGCTTCTTCTATCAATTAAATCTTTTATCCATAGAAAAAAAAGTATCTAGGCATATCTATTTCTTCATATTTCGAATTCTTATGAAGTTTTTTTTGCTACAGCTGATAAAAATCGTTGTTTTGGACGATATATATGTAGAAAGCCTTTTTTTTAGTATTTCTTAGAGGATTTTCTCGTTCTTTTCTTTTTTATTTCTATAGTGGAGATAGTCGCACGTAATGACAGATCACGGCCATATTATTAAAAGCTTGAGGTAAGAAGGGGTTTCGTTCGAGTGCCCGAAAATAATATTCCAAAGCTTTCGTATGTTCTCCGTTACTTGTGTGGATAAGGCCTATGTTATAAAGTATATAACTTCGATCATAGGGATCAATTTCCAGTCGCATAGCCTCATAATAATTCTTTAAAGCTTCCGCATAATTTCCTTCCGATTGAGCCGACATCCGCTACGGTCGTCATTCAGTTCAAAGAATCTCCATTCCAGAACCGTACATGAGATTGTCACCTTATACGGCTCCTCGTTTATGTGTATAATGAAATGAGAAAAAATAAATACATAGAATAAAAAATGATTGCAGTATTCTCATTATCAACTGAGCAGGGCTAGTGTTTTTACAAAAAATCTCTAGCCAACCTTCCTGTAAAAGATCGTTTCTTAACATCAATTATGTTGGTACTGGATAAAAAAATAAGGTAACTCCAACAATTTCTTTGTCCTCAAATCCGCTTAATTTCCCGGAATTAGTCACTTCAACAGTCTTCGATGGTTATATGGGTATCCAAAATACGAACGAGATGGATGTTTGTTGTCCCAACCATTCTTGTTAGTCCCGATCTCGAAAGGGAAGGAAGGATATTTTTTTACAAAGTTTTCTTTCGTGTTGTTGATTTCTAAGCGTAGTGCTTCTTCCCCCCGGCCGCCACCTATTGGTACTAGTGAAGTGGGGTTGACCTAACTACTCCATTAGGTATAGGTCTAACCTTTCGCTTAATACTATAAAAAACCTGAAATTGAAGTATATGAGGCTGCATTAATCGGGGATACATGACAGAAGGAATTAATCAATCGTTTTATTTACAAATTTCACCTTCAGCAAGCATCAGTTTTTTCAAAATTTTTTCTTTATCTCCGAAGAATGTATGCTTTTCCTAAGACTGGGATTGGTAAATTTAAAAAAATAATAATAATAATCAAATCGCACCATCTCTGTAATAAGTGAATGCCTCTTTTTCTCCTAAAGTTGTCGGAATTATTCGTAATAAGATATTGGCTACAATTGAAAAGGTCTTATCAATAAAATTTCCATTTATCCGAGATCTAGGCGTAGGCAGTAATCCATTCTATAATTTATTTATCGCGCGAGAAAAGAAAATAATCCCACAAACAAAGGAATTGTAAATACCATACGAAATAACGTAAAAACAGACTCATTAATAAAATTTGTTTATCTAACGGCCTCGAAGAAGGTTTTTTTTGATAAAAACTTTTTATTTCTATTTTTATAGTTCAAATTGATTGCATGCGCCTATTCCCCAAAATGGAATATTTTTTTTATTTTTTTAACCAAAATGGGGTGCAAAGGCATCACTGTGGAAACTTGACATCCCAACTATGTTGGCACCCCAAGCACCACCAATCACTTGCAGCACACCATAAATTTATTAAAAAGAAGAAAACAGTACAAAATATGGGGGGACAACACCAAAACCCATGGAAGAAGCAGAGTTATTTAAACCTATAATTAGGGAGACCAATCCTATTCCAGAAGAAATCTTGTAAAATAAAGCTAGGACCTAAATTCCACCAAACAAACCCCTAGGAAAGAATGTCGTAGTTAGCTAATTTGTCAGCGTAGGAATTTCCCTCTCTAAGAATGTGTGAGCAACCAAAATGTATTTCCTTAGTTAATTCCCCAAAATGGAATATGAATTACTCACTATTCACCCGATTTCTGGGCCATAATCATTATGCAGCAGGGAGAGATGGCCGAGTGGTTCAAGGCGTAGCATTGGAACTGCTATGTAGGCTTTTTGTTTACCGAGGGTTCGAATCCCTCTCTTTCCGTTGATTATTTGGTATTTTTTTTTTTACTTTTGGAGTTTCTTTTGTTTGTTTTTTCTTTAGTTTGATTTTTTTTACTTCCTCTATTTACTAGTTAAAAATGTCAAATAGATAAAATCGTAAAAATATTTCAAAATCCAGCCCAGCAAGAAAAACAAAACACAAAACCAAAAATATTTTTTATTCTTCATGTCCTGGATTACGTCCTGGATCGTTAGATAGGAATCCGAAGATGAAAAGAGAAACAAAGAATATAACTACCGTATAAACAAATAGTTTTTGAGTAAGCATTACAAAATCTCCAAGATAATTAAAAAAAATGACATAGAAAGAGAATAGATTCTCTTATATTATACATTATGTTTCTTTTGATACTAAGATTCTAAGAAATGAAGTGTTTTTGAGGAAATAGAAAAAAAATTCGGAAATTTATGTGTACTAAGAGTCGATCCCTTTATTACCAAAAATTTTCTTCCAAATCCACAATCTTAGTTAGGTATTGGTGGTGGACTCAAATCTAATAATAGGTAATAGGATTGGGATTTCTCAATGGAACAAAACGTAAGAATCGGGAAATGATGAGATGGCTCAGACTTTTTTTGTCTATCCAAAAATTTCACTATTTGAATCAAAGATTCACATCGTAAGACTTATCTGAGCTTATAAATTAATTGTTAAAAAAATGTGCGAATTCTTGTTTTCTAATAGAAATTAAATAATAATAAATTCAATTTTGAATTTTTAAAGGACATTATGCAAATTATAGATCTCATCGAAAACTTACAGTAGCTTGCCAAACAAAAGCTAAGAGAAAAAAGAGTAGAGGTATTACTGGCATAATATCTACAATTGGATTTAAAAAAGCGCAGGCTTCGGGTAATTTCGCCAAGAAAAAACTACTTGAATAAAGGGTAGAGTTAATACAAATACAGACCAAACTAAAGATATTAAGCATAACAAACATTTTGTTCTTTAAGAAAATTAATTGTATTTTTTCTTTTTTATTATTTGTATTAGATATGTATAATTTTATTTTGATTAAAATTTTTAATCAATTCTATAGTCTAAAAATTCTAAATATAGATATTAATTAATAGTAATAATTATAAATTAGCAATACTAAAAAAAAGAATCAAATAAGGCCAGACCCCCCCCAATCCTTCTTTGATTTGAACTTATCCAGTTCAAAATCTTTTCATTCTGAAAAAAAATAGAAGAAATAAAATCATACTTTCATACAATATCTTAATTGAATTCTATGTAATGATCAATAATTTCAGTTTAATTAAACTTCTACATCTGCGCATATAAAAGTCCTAGCAAGAATTTTTTATTCCATTTCTACAGATATTTGGGGAATTGACGAACAACCAATACTAATCATAGTGTTATTAGTGTCGAATCGAAAATGGGGTGTGGCCAAGCGGTAAGGCAACGGGTTTTGGTCCCGCTATTCGGAGGTTCGAATCCTTCCGTCCTAGAACATAATATCCAGTCATGATGGATATTTTATTTGTTTGAATACAAATTGTATATCAGAATAAAAAATTTTTTTTTTGTTTTTATTGTAATCACTGTGGATAATAATTGCATTAAAAAAATAGATTTTATTAATACTAATAAAATCTATTTTTTTTCTAATATTTTTTTTGTATTTTATCTTTTTGAAAAGAAATTTATTTTGACTATTTTATTTTATAAACTATCCAAATCGATCCAAATAGAATAGAAAATATTTTATTCGTACAATATCGAATTAATTTGAATTTTTTTGAGACTCCTTCACTTTAGAAATTGTCCATTCATATAGAAGGAAAACCTAGAAAGAAGTAAAAAGGATAGATTATTATGTATAGATTGAATCAATGACTATTCACGATTTCATATAATTGATAATTGATTGAATCAATTACATACATACCGGATCCAAACTAAAGGAATGTAATGGTAAAACTGCGTTTAAAACGATGTGGTAAAAAGCAACGTGCGACTTGAAAGACATGATTAGATTAGCTGTGGATTCTTAATCCGCTATTTTTTCTAGTATATAGAAAACGGGGTGCTCCTGGCTCGACATCGTTTGTTCTGTTCCACTAGAAGTCGTTGTTTGGGGGACGGGAGGGGGATTGATGATGTAAATAGTACATGATGGAGCTCGAGTTTATTCATTTATTAGGGGCAAGTATCTAAGGTTAGTGAAGATTAATAAGTTAGAACAACTTCGTAAGTCTATTTTTGAGAGAGAAATCGAAAGGATCCAATTCGAGCAAGGTTCAAAAAAAGTCAAATATGTTGGAATTGGTAAAACTAGTTCGATCAAAAGTGTATCCGCGGGAATCCATATTCTATTTGTATAATTCTTTGAGATTGAGATGAGAAAAAGAAATAAAATGGTATGTTGCTGTCATTTTTGAAATGATTATAGATCCCCGAAGTAATGTCTAAACCCAATGATTGAAGGAAAAGTTAAAAGATCCTGGAACAACTAAATACCGTTTTAAAATTGTCTCAACAATTCGATTAATTAGAATGAAGAAAAAACAGATTCTTATAGATTCTATAGAGGACAGGCAAGAAAGGGGGGTAGAGGCCGCTCAATAAATGAAATACTTAAGCTAAGGGTTTTGTTTTCTTTTGAGTTATTTGAAAGTTATTCAATTTGAGTTATGAGGTTGTGAATCCGAGGAGTTCTTTTTTTTTTCAGAAAGAAAAATAATAAAAAAAATACTTAAATCATAGTCTAATTGATTTGATGATTTTTTTTGATATATTTAACATCATATAATTTTATACATAGACACTAGTTATTTTGAATTTTCTCGAGCCGTACTAGGAGAAAACTTCTTATACGTTTCTCGAGGGGGGGGGGGGGGGGGGTATTGTTTATCTATATCTATCCCAATGAGCCGTTTATCAAATCGTTGCAATTGATGGTTCGATCCCGAAGAGAGAGAAGAGATCTTCGAAAAATGGGTTTTTATGATCCAATTAAAGAATCAAACCTATTTTAATATTCCCGTTATTATATATTTCCTTGAACTAGACGTTCAACCTACAGGAACGGTTCGGGATATTTCAAAAAGGCGGGTGTTTTAATGGAACTTTCCCCTAATCAACAAACGAAATTCAATTAATGAAATAAAAAAAGAGGGTGTGGATGGCTTGTATATAGATATATAGAATTCTTTTCTCTTTTATACCCCCCCCCCCCCCCGGTCCCCCGTTCTCTTGTTCTATCGATACCTAAATTTTTATTTCTTTTCTTATTGTTGCCATAGAATGCGGTTTTCTATAGCCACAAAAATTGATTTTTATCAATCTTCAAAATGAACATAACTCCCGAATGCAGTGATTTTTTTAGTAAATAAAAACGAGATAAAATATTTTTAATAGAATATTTATATGGTATGATTTTTCATCGAATGACTATTCATCTATTGTATTTTCATGGAAATATAGGAAAAAAGCTATATGGAAAAATGGTGGTTCAATTCTATGTTGTTTAATAGGAAATTAGAATACAGGTGTGGGTTAAGTAAATCAATGGATGGTTTCGGTCCTATTGAAAATACCAGTGTAAGTGAAGACCAAATTTTAACGGATATGGATAAAAACATTCATAGTTGGAATGCTAGTGATAATTCTAGTTATAGTAATTGTGATTATTTTTTCGGTGTCAGGAACATCCAGAATTTCCTATCTGATAAAGTTAGGGATAGTAAAAGGAACAATTATTCCATATATTTTGACAGTGAGAATCAAATTTTAGAGATTGACAATGATAATTCTTTTCTAAGTGAACCAGAAAGTTTTTTTTTCTATTTATAGTTTTAATAATTCTAGCTATCTGAATAATGTCTCTAAGAGTGATGATGATCATTCTATGTATGATACTAAATGGAGTTGGAATAATAACATTAATAGGTGCATTGAGAGTTATCTTCATTCTCGAATTTGTATTGATAGTTACAATTTAGGTGATAGTGACAAATACAATGATAATGACTTTTATAGTTACATTTGTGGTAAGGGCAGAAATTGGAGTGAAAGCGAGAGTTCTAGTATAATAAATAGCACGAATGATACAAATGAGGGTGATTTAATCCTAAAAGAAAGTTCTAATGATCTCGATGAAACTCAAAAATACAAGCATTTGTGGGTTGAATGCGAAAATTGTTATGGATTAAATTATAAAAAATTCTTTAAATCAAAAATGAATATTTGTGAACACTGTGGATATCATTTGAAAATGAGCAGTTCAGATAGAATTGAACTTTCGATTGATTCAGGTACTTGGAATCCTATGGATGAAGACATAGTCTCTCTGGATCCCATTGAATTTCATTCGGAAGAGGAACCTTATAAAGATCGTATTGATTCTTATCAAAGAAAGATAGGATTACCTGAGGTTGTTCAAACAGGCACAGGTAAACTAAATGGTATTCTTGTAGCAATTGGGATTATGGATTTTCAGTTTATGGGGGGGGGGGGGGGGGGGTAGTATGGGATCCGTAGTAGGTGATAAAATAACTCGTTTGGTCGAATATGCCACCAATCAACTTTTACCTCTTATTCTAGTATGTACGTATGGAGGAGCACGTATGCAAGAAGGAAGTTTGAGCTTGATGCAAATGGCTAAAATATCTTCTGCTTTATATAATTATCAAACAAGTAAAAAGTTATTCTATGTAGCGATCCTTACATCTCCCACTACTGGTGGGGTGACAGCCAGTTTTGGCATGTTGGGGGATATCATTATTGTTGAACCAAATGCTTACATTGCATTTGCAGGTAAACGAGTAATTGAACAAACGTTGAATAAGACAGTACCCGAGGGTTCACAAGCGTCTGAATATTTATTCCATAAGGGCTTATTTGATTCAATCGTACCACGTAATCCTTTAAAGGAGGTTCTAAGTGAGTTGTTTCAGCTCCATGCTTTCTTTCCTTTAACTCAAAATTAAAAATCAAGCAGAGCCAAAAATTGTTTTATTATTATTATTATTATTATTATTATTATTATTATTATTATTATTATTATTATTATTATTATTATTATTATTATTATTATTATTATTATTATTATTATTATTATTATTATTATTATTATATTCTATAGTCATTATATATATGCACTTAGCTATACTTAGTATAATTTTTTCAACTATACTTAGTATAAGTATATATGAATTCTAATGATTATAGACTATCTTTATAAGACTATTAAGAATAATAAAAATATGAAATTACAAAAATTTGTATTTTTTAAATATAACAAAAAAATATCAGGTGCAAATATTAAATCGAGGTACCCATTTTATGATTAACTTACCCTCCATTTTTGTGCCTTTAGTGGACCTAGTATTTCCGGACATTGCAATGACTTCTTTATTTCTTCATGTTAAAAAAAAAGATTTTTTAGATACGCTGTGGGCAGTCGAGTAGGGAAAATCTCATATATTTTTTAGCTCTAATATGAGTTGGCGATTAGAACGTATATGGACAGATCTTATAACGGGGTCTCGAAAAACAAGTAATTTCTGTTGGGCCTTTATCCTTTTTTTAGGTTCATTAGGGTTCTTATTGGTTGGAACGTCCAGTTATCTTGGTAGGAATTTGTTATCTTTATTTCCGTCTTAGCAAATTATTTTTTTCCACAAGGGACCGTGATGTCATTCTACGGAATTGCGGGTCTCTTTTTTAGTTCTTATTTGTGGTGTACAATTTCGTGGAATGTAGGTAGTGGTTATGATAGATTCGATATAAAAGAGGGAATAGTGTGTATTTTTCGTTGGGGATTTCTTGGAAAAAATCGTCGTATTTTTCTCCGATTCCTTATGAAAGATATTCAGTCCATCAGAATCGAAGTTAAAGGGGGTATTTATACTCGTCGTGTTCTTTATATAGAAATCATAGGACATGGGGCCATTCCCTTGACTCGTATTGACGAGAATTTGACTCCACGAGAAATTGAACAAAAAGCTGCAGAATTGGCCTATTTCTTGCAGGTACCAATTGAAGTATTTTGAAAAAAAAAATGTCTCTATTTTGATGGGCATTCTTTGGTTTCGAAATCCGACTAACTAAACTAATATTCATTACACGAAGTGCTCTTTCGTGTATTCATCAAAAGGGGTAATTAATTGTTTCAAATTTTAACAATTGATATCTTTTGAAACAATATTTTTTTCGTCATTCGAAATGGCAGTGGATTCTTTCGCTTTCTTATTCTATATTATGTATGTATTCTTTATAAATTCAAGGACTAAATAAAATTTCGAATTGCAAATAAAAAAACGTGGGAATCGATTTAGATATTTATATAATATAATATATAGGTATATAATATATAGATAGGCTCTATGACTTGTAATAGAACTTATGCTTGATAAAAATATTATTATCAGATAGAGTGGACGAATGAGGTAAAGTTGAGTTCATTAAAGACGAAAAATGCCAAAAAATAAAGCATTCATACCCCTTCTATATCTTACATCTATAGTCTTTTTGCCCTGGTGTATCTCTTTCACATTTAATAAAAGTCTGGAATCTTGGGTTACTAATTGGTGGAATACTAGGCAATCCGAAAATTTCTTGAATATCATTCAAGAAAAGAGTATTCTACAAAAATTCATAGAATTCGAGGAACTGTTCCTTTTGGATGAAATGCTAAAGGAATACCCTGAAACACGTCTACAAAACCTTCGTACTGCAATCTACAAAGAAACCATCCAATTGATCAAGACACACAACGAAGATCGTATCCATACGATTTTGCACTTCTCGACAAATATAATCTGTTTCATTATTCTAAGTGGTTATTCTATTATAGGTAATCAAGAACTTATTATTCTTAATTCTTGGGTTCAAGAATTCCTCTATAACTTAAGTGACACAATAAAAGCTTTTTCTATTCTTTTATTAACTGATTTATGTATAGGATTCCATTCGAACCATGGTTGGGAACTAATGATTGGTTCTGTCTATAAAGATTTTGGATTTGCTCATAATGATCAAATTATATCTGGTCTTGTTTCCACTTTTCCAGTAATTTTAGATACAATTTAAAAATATTGGATTTTCCGTTATTTAAATCGCGTATCTCCATCACTTGTAGTGATTTATCATTCAATGAATGACTGAAAAAATGACCCACTAATCCAATTATAAATATGATAAATATAAAGTTTGTTATTTTGTACAAAAGCTAAACATTCAAAAATTGACTTATTCTAGTTCTAGGAAAAAAAATTCAGTAAATAGCAGAATCATAGATAGGGAACTATGCCAGTGACCTACCTAATTTTATTGTATAAATTTTCAGGATCAATGATTGGACAATGCAAACTAGAAATGCCTTTTCTTGGATAAAGGAAGAGATTACTCGATCAATTTCCGTATCGCTCATGATATATATAATAACTCGAGCACCCATTTCAAATGCATATCCCATTTTTGCACAGCAGGGTTATGAAAATCCGCGCGAAGCAACGGGCCGTATTGTATGTGCCAATTGCCATTTAGCTAACAAGCTCGTAGATATTGAGGTCCCACAAGCGGTACTTCCTGATCCTGTATTTGAAGAGATTGTTCGAATTCCTTATGATATGCAAGTGAAACAAGTTCTTGCTAATGGTAAAAAAAGGGGCTTTGAATGTGGGGGTTGTTCTTATTTTATCGGAGGGTTTTGAATTGCCGCCCCCCGATCGTATTTCACCTGAGATTAAAGAAAAGATAGGTAATCTGTCTTTTCAAAGCTATCGTCCCACAAAAAAAAAAATCTTGTGTTAGGCCTTGTTCCTAGTCAGAAATATAGTGAAATAACCTTTCCTATTCTTTCCCCAGATCCCGCTACTAAGAGAGATGTTCACTTCTTAAAATATCCTATATACGTAGGCGGGAACAGGGGGAGGGGTCAGATTTATCCTGATGGGAGCAAGAGTAATAATAATGTTTATAATGCTACAGCTGCGGGTATAGTAAACAAAATCATACGAAAAGAAAAGAGGGGATACGAAATAACTATAGTCGATGCATCAGATGGACGTGAAGTGATTGATATTATACCCCCTGGACCAGAACTTCTTGTTTCAGAGGATGAACCTATAAAACTTGATCAACCATTAACGAGTAATCCTAATGTGGGTGGATTTGGCCAGGGGGATGCAGAAATAGTACTTCAAGATCCTTTACGTGTCCAAGGTCTCTTGTTCTTCTTGGCATCTATTATTTTGGCACAAATTTTTTTTGGTTCTTAAAAAGAAACAATTTGAGAAGGTTCAATTGTCCGAAATGAATTTTTAGGTCCACGGTTTTATCAACATATTATGCTCGTAAAAAGAACTAAATTGTTGCTGATAAATTATGCAATTCTATTCTGTATAATCAAAAAATTATGAAAAGACCTTTCTTTGCTTCTTTCTAGTCTTTTTCGACGATATTTAGAGAATTTCTTATACCGCAGTACTAGTAATATTATAGTGTGAAAAATACTAGACTATTTGACTTTTTTGTTTCTTTTTTGTTTTAACCCCAATGAATTAGAGCGGTATGATTATATCACTATTTTCAGATTTCAATGTCCTAGAATAGAAATCTATTAATAGATTTCTATTCTAATATGAGAAAGAATATTCGACTCGGTACCAAACATAAAATTAATAGACAGAGAATATTAAGCACGGTAGAATTAGAAATGGGGAAAACGGGATTCTAGGAGGGATTACTTGCCTTTTCCTAGAGTCCGATTCCTTCTTGCTTGTTAAATATTCTAAAAAATTTTAATAGAATAATCCTTCTTGATCCCTTTCCTAAAAGAATCTTATTTGTAACTTAGTTTCAATTTTTTGCAACTTAGAAACTTTTTTGTTTATGACATATAATATGTAGTGGACAAACAAAAAAAGAGCGGGAATTTGATTGACCCCACTTCTTCAATTAACTTGTTTATAAAAAAATAATGCAATCATGATTCGATACTATTAGATAGTAAAATAAAATTGATTTAAAATAAGATTCTATTAGGATACTATAGAAAAGGTTCGGTTCACGTGATACTTGTTCGATAGAAAAATATAGAATACAATAGAATTCATTATATTCTATTGCGTCACCCAGAAGAAGAAAATTAAGTTATTCCTTTGATTCTTTCTTTTATTTTTCTTTCAAATTAAAAATAAAGAGTGATGTTTTGAATCAATTAATGAAGTTCATTTTTTCAAAAACATCAAAAAAAAAATGAAATGGAGTTTTTTGAAACATCGGAAAACGTTATCTAGTGAGTCATTTAAACGAAGAAATAAGATTATGATTATTAAGATAAGAACTCAACAGGGATCCACTCTTTCTTTGATAAATTCGAGTGGATCCTTGTTGAGTTCTTACGCTTTCATTTCGCAAAAATTCAATTTATCTGATTACTACAAGGATGAGCCCAATCCGGAATATGAACCATAAAAGAAAATACCAATTAAACCGATCACAGGAATACCAGTTACAGTACCTATTATTCAAAGAGGAATCCTTCCAGTAGTATCGGCCATTTATCCCACTTTCCTCCACATTTGATCAAGTAGTCATGCTAGAGACATAAACAGTCGTAGATAATTATGAAATGATATCCTTCCGAATGATATAAGAGAATTCGTACTATTCCCTTTTCTTCTATTAATTGAAGAAATAGTTTGAAAATAAAACAGCAAGTACAAAAATGAGTAATAACCCCCAGTAGAGACTGGTACGATTCAATTCAACATTTTGTTCGTTTGGGTTTGATTGTGTCGTAGCTCTATAATATAATTCGGATTAGGTTTATCGTTGGATGAACTGCATTGCTGATATTGATCCCAAAAAAGAAACGATGGGTATCGCCAGTCCGTGAACAGCCAACCATCGTACTGTAACAATGGGATAGGTCCTATCTATGGTCATTGGAGCCTCCTAAAAAGATCTACTAAATTCATCGAGTTGTTCCAAAGGATCAAAATGGCCGATTATTAATGGAATTCCTTGTCGGCTCTCTGTAAAATACTCGTTTGGGCGGGGGCTTCCAAATACATCGTAAGATAAACCAGTGCTGACAAATAACCAACCCGCAATAAATAGGGAGGGTATGGAAATGCTATGAATAATCCAGTATCGAATACTGGTAATAATATCAGTAAAAGAACGTTCTCCTGTGCTTCCAGACATGTCGAGCTCCGCATATTCTTGTACAGTCAAAGGGGGTCGATTCCATAAAAGATCAGTAAGTAGAAATTTACCGAAATATGATCTTTGTTAGATCGTCAATATAGTACCAAGGGTGTCTTTCGAGTATACCGAATCAGTATAGCTATCCTTGAGACACCCCGTTGTGCCCCATTGTATTATTACATTAAAACCTTAATATTTATTTACTTAATCACGCTCTTATCGTTGAAAATACGTAAAAAAGTTAAAACTTATTTAATTATCATATAACTTCTGCAAAATTAAAACACACCAACGTTAATATATATAAATAAACACCTGTTTATTTATGACAATACTAAAACACTGTTAAGGGTATCCTCTCAGTAGGATCCCTCACAGGTATAAAATGTACTACAGACATACTTAGCGGAAATATAAATACTCCTTAGACACACTGGCCATAATGTCTATACTCTAATCGCCATGGATCACAGCTCGACCTCCAGCATCTGGTTCATACGGAGTTCCATCTAACTCCTCAGCAACTGGTTCCACCATCGGGTCTTCTCGTACGATCACATCAGAAATAAAATACAACACACAGAAAGATATAGGGGATAAGAAACAGTGCTATCATCAAAGCGGAAAAGAATCATAGCATAAAATATAATAACCGTCAACCACACACATCACACCTAACTAGCAATCATCCTCAAATTACGATATCACCCTCTACTTTCAACTCCTGTAATTCAACATTTATACTAATATGGCAATCTATACTCCTGTCACACTAGTCAGTAGTCCAGAACTATTTAGGGTCAAAACTCGGTGCGTCACTATTCCCTAATCTCTCATAGGAAATAGTGCATCAGCACAATATGCGTCACTATTGCCCCCATTGGAAATAGCACATAAGCACATAATAAATAATAACTCGGTGCGCCCCTATTCCCTTACCTCTCATAGGAAATAGTGCATAAGCACGATATGTGTCACTATTTCCCCCATTTGAAATAACACATAAGCATAAAAGACCTTATAATTCGGTGCGCCACTATTCCCTAATCTCTAATGGGAAATAGTGCATAAGCACGGTATGATTCTCACTGGCTTTTATCAATAGCAACCTAGTATCCCAAGCTTTTCCTCACAACCTCCACCTACATTCTATATCACATCACTTCTATAAAATAATAGCGAGGCACTTCTAATTCATATTCAAAACTATCACCCAAAAAAAATACCTCCGAGCAATATCTATCTTTCCTTAAAATCATCTAAGCATAGTATTAAACCCAGGCAGATCATGCATAACACATTAATCAACAGAATATTCCAACATCTCAATATCATATAAGGCAATTTATCATAACCAACTCATAATAATCAAACCAAATAAGTAACAAAGTCAGACTCTGTCACGACCTGACTGTGATAGCCATCACTGTCGTGACAGACAACAAACATCCTCATAAATATTCAAACATCGAACTAATACGTCACATGCAGATGGAATACCTCAACCAGCGTATCACAGAGAATTAAATAACATAAAATCAAACATCCTCAAATACTTAAAATCAACTTAATGTCGATAAACCTGCAATCCCCAAATCACCATTGGTTTTACAGAAAAGGTTTCCAATATGATTTTGGTCTTGTCGATTACTCAACTACTAGTAGGGCTTAGGTCGCCCTACACAATTATTATATAATATAATACTTATCGATTCCGACGATAGGATGATAATTTCCCCCACCTAAGTTATCGCCGGAAACACGTACACGATGATCCTCGTTATCCCGCCACGAGTTAACACAACCACCTTCAACCAAACAACATAACTATAATTAATCAACTAACAACCATCTATGACACCTTAGGGCTAGGTTCGGTCAAGACGTAGAAAATAGGTCTAGGATTAGGCTTTAGGGTTTAGGGTTTAGGGTCTTTTGGATCCTAGTTACTAGAGTCTTAACTAACATAGATTACTTATTACAAGACTAAAATTTGAAACAAAATCCTCTAACCTTTAGGGTTAGGGTTTCGGCCAAGGACTGACTTTTAGGGTTCAAAATACTTAAAATTTCTAATCATGATTAAGTCATAGATTAATGGTCCTTAATCAACCAAGATCATTAATGAAAACTCTGAACAAAACTCATCAAATCTCATCCACCTAGGGTTCGGCCAACATAGAGATTTTGAGTAAGGATTTTCATTTTAATAAACTAACATGTATTAGAGTGTGTAGACATACATGTCATATGAAATACATGATCATACATGACAACACATGAACAAAATCCTACCAAACCGATCCTCCTAGGTTCGGCCCATTCCAGAAATCAAGGAAGGAAATTTCTCATGATCATATGATTCTATATGATTAAAATAGATATGATTATAAGATCAGAGCAATTGGTTTCATTCCAAAAGGAATTTTCTAGAATTAGTTATGAATTTTCAAAGTTCTAGATCTAGAAACTTAAAAGTGATGAACATAGATGAAATAGACTTTGAATCAAGAAATTTATTTAAGAACATAGATATGATTAAGGAAGAATAATAGGATTCACCTCTTTAAGATCAAAAACAAGTGAAGATCCAAAGACTTGCTTCACAAAATGATGCTAAAAGGCTTATGAACTTAGAACTTTTGAGTAGTTTTTGTGTAAAGTGTGAAAATGTCAAATAATGAAGTGAAGGCATATTTATAAGGATGTGGGATGCACCACTTTTTAAGGATTTAGGATAAAGGAGGTGGCTTTTCAAAGGATTAAAGTGCAAATAATTCCTAGGGACCATTTTACAAAGATTCCAAAAGTATAAGGACTATTTTGCAAATTGCCAATAAATTGTAATGATGACCATTTGCCACATTAAATGTGGTCTTATCTTGACTATTCTTGGCTGATTTTTCTTCATGAGATATTTTAAGAAAAAGCTAGAATGTTTGAGAACATGTTAGAAAAGTGTAGAACATGGTGGAACATGGTAGAACATTGTGGAACCTTGTGGAATTGTGTGGAAACTTCAAGAATCCACTTGACTCTTCCAAACTAAGGCAGTCCCCACTCCTTCTTCGGCTTGCTCATGGGCCTTGAAAACTTGGGCTTGAATTCATCTTTGTGGGGCCCACCAAAAAGGCTTAAAGCTTAAACATGACATGGGAAACTTTCATGATTCCTAATGGGCTTTATGAATTTTAATTCATGGACAAGGAATTTGGGATTCATGGCCACGTCCACTAATGGTCTTGGAACAAAGATTTTGGCCCAATTCACTTAGAAAAACATAGAAACTAACTTAGGGACCAAAGTGTAATTAACAGAAAGTTCAGGGACTTAAGCGTAAAATTCAAAAATTGACACTTTAACCCTGTAGAACCTTATAAACTTAAAAGTATGATTCATACCCATGAATCGTCTCAAAATCCTAAGATAAACTCTTTATCTGCTCTTGGAAACTCCGAAATGCACTATGTCGCTCACCCGATTGCGTATTCCGCCCGTAAAACGTAAATTATTTTATTTTTTCTGAAATAATTCTAAAATTTCAGAATTGTAGGAAATAAAATAAACACCTTAAGTGTTTCATTCAGGAATTAAAATTAGGTCTTTTGAGCAGTATAAATATACTGTCAGTGAAAATGGCGGGCCGGGATTCGCCCGTCGTCTCAACCTAAATTTTAATCGTAGCTTCCTACATTCAAGTAGGATTGAGTGATGAAATCCGTTTTTTTTAAAAAAATTCTAATAATCATATAAATATATACAATAATCGTTCGCATTTCGATTATTTTGAAACAGTGAAAATCGGGGTGTTACATTACTACCCCTCTTAGAAAAAAATTCCGTCCTCGGAATTTCTTAACTCAAAACTAGACATCATCTTGTAATCGTATCTTTATCTAAAGATACCACAATATATTTCTCATCGTTGTCTTCCTCTAAATGATAGCGGTACTTCATAACATAATTCATTCTATTTATCCTCTAAACAATAATTACGTATTATATCCAATTTACACATACCTTCTCTGAGATCTGCAAGGTGAGAGGATTCATCTACCCTTATGGTAAACACTCTCCCCGTAGCATGAGGTCTAACCACCTGCTGACCGGTTGGGGGAACTCCTCCCTGGTTTCCACCTCTATAACCTCCAGCTTCCTTATTCCCAGCTACCGGCTGCGGCATGCCTTTCTGTCTACAATCTCGAGCAAAATGTCCTGGTTTGCCACAATGGAAACAGTAAGGTACCTCCTTGCAATTCCGTTGATAATGTGGTCCTCCACATTTATAACAAACAGGGCCTTGCTGTTGCTGACCCGTTCCAACCACTTGTGTTGTGGCAATTGGTGTTGGTGATACTGTCTGCACTGGCTTGGGATATGGTTCCCGCCTCCCCTGAGAACCACTATCTACTCTCCGCTGAGTATCTGATCGAATAGGACCTCCAATCCTTTGTTGCTTCTGTTCAGCAACCATCCTCAGATCTATGCTTTCTATGGCACTGCATCTCTCCACTAGCTCCGGAAAACTCTGGATATCGAGAGATACTATAGCCCTCTGTAGTTCATGTCGGAGTCCTTCCTCAAACCTTCTACATTGCCAATCTTCATCTGGGAATCTCTGATAAAATTCAGAATACTTAATCAGAGCCTCAAATTATGAAGCATAATCACCAACAGTCATGTTGCCTTGTTTGAGAATCACGAATTCCCTTTCTTTCTCGGGTCGAATTAGACGCGGAAAATACTTCTCAAAGAAGCAGTCACTAAACAGCTGCCAGTTGATAATTCTGCCTTCGGCATCCAGCAATCTTCGCTTGCCTCTCCACCAAGACTCTGCTCCTCCAGTTAGCATGAAGGCAGCATACGTCACTTTCCTATCCTCTCTGCAGCGCATGGTATCGAATATCTTCTCGATCCCTTGTATCCACCATTCTGTCTTCTTTGGATCATAATCTCCTCGGAATTGGGGTGGCTTCCCTTTCAGTAAAGTAGCCATTCCGGCATCTTCAGCTGCGGCAGCTCTCCTTTGGTTCTGTTGTTCCTGCTGTTCTTTGTTCATCTGTAGCATCTCATCATTCTGTTGTGTTTGTAATAACAGAGCAATAACTATGTTTTTCATGGTATCTTGAGTCTCAGATGACTCTCCTCCACTTCCAGTATGATTATTTTCCACATTGTTAGCTCTAACAATTCTTTCAGGAGTTTTGTCATTACTGTTGATCGGACGTCCTCTTCCACGAGCCATGATTCTGTAAAAGAAATCATTCGCTCTTATCAGCATGACATATAATACCACATAGACCAGTATATAAATACCATATGCCATACTAATGTTAATTATCGCATCGTATTCAGACACATTACCCATCTTCTAAGCATAGTTAAAATCCGATGTGGACTCAACTAGACACGGCCAGTAACAATATCCTAGACCTCACAGTCCGATTAGAATCAAACTGCTCTGATACCACCAAATGAGACACCCCGTTGTGCCCCATTGTATTATTACATTAAAACCTTAATATTTATTTACTTAATCGCGCTCTTATCGTTGAAAATACGTAAAAAAAATTAAAACTTATTTAATTATCATATAACTTCTGCAAAATTAAAACACACCAACGTTAATATATATAAATACACACCTGTTTATTTATGACAATACTAAAACAATGTTAAGGGTACCCTCTCAGTAGGATCCCTCACAGGTATAAAATGCACTACAGACATACTTAGCGGAAATATAAATACTCCTTAGACACACTGGCCATAATGTCTATACTCTAATCGCCATGGATCACAACTCGACCTCTATCATCCGGTTCATACGGAGTTCCATCTAACTCCTCAGCAACTGGTTCCTCCATTGGGTCTTCTCGTACGATCGCATCAGAAATAAAATACAACACACAGAAAGATATAGGGGATAAGAAACAGTTTTATCATCAAAGCGGAAAAGAATCATAGCATAAAATACAATAACCGTCAACCACACACATCACACCTAACTAGCAATCATCCTCAAATTACGATATCACCCTCTACTTTCAACTCCTGTAATTCAACATTTATACTAATATGGCAATCTATACTCCTATCACACTAGTCAGTAGTCCAGAACTATTTAGGGTCAAAACTCGGTGCGTCACTATTCCCTAATCTCTCATAGGAAATAGTGCATCAGCACAATATGCGTCACTATTGCCCCCATTGGAAATAGCACATAAGCACATAATAAATAATAACTCGGTGCGCCCCTATTCCCTTACCTCTCATAGGAAATAGTGCATAAGCACGATATGTGTCACTATTTCCCCCATTTGAAATAGCACATAAGCATAAAAGACCTTATAATTCGGTGCGCCACTATTCCCTAATCTCTAATGGGAAATAGTGCACAAGCACGGTATGATTCTCATTGACTTTTATCAATAGCAACCTAGTATCTCAAGCTTTTCCTCACAACCTCCACCTACATTCTATATCACATCACTTCTATAAAATAATAGCGAGGCACTTCTAATTCATATTCAAAACTCTCACACAAACAAAATACCTCCGAGCAATATATATCTTTCCTTAAAATCATCTAAGAATAGTATTAAACCCAGGCAGATCATGCATAACACATTAATCAACAGAATATTCCAACATCTCAATATCATATAAGGTAATTTATCACAACCAACTCATAATAATCAAACCAAATAAGTAACAAAGTCAGACTCTGTCACGGCCTGGCCGTGATAGCCAACACGGCCGTGACAGACAACAATCATCCTCATAAATATTCAAACACCGAACTAGTACGTCACACGCAGATGGAATACCTCAACCAGCGTATCACAGAGAATTTAATAACATAAAATCAAACATCCTCAAATACTTAAAATCAACTTAATGTCGATAAACCTACAATCCCCAAATCACCATTGGTTTTACAGAAAAGGTTTCCAATATGATTTTGGTCTTGTCGATTACTCAACTACTAGTAGGGCTTAGGTCGCCCTACACAATTATTATATAATATACCACTTATCGATTCCGACGATAGGATGATTCTTTCCCCCACCTGAGTTATCACCGGAAACACGTACACGACGATCCTCGTTATCCCTCCACGAGTTAACACAACCACCTTCAACCAAAAAACATAACTATAATTAATCAACTAACAACCATCTATGATACTTTAGGGCTAGGTTCGGCCAAGACTTAGAAAATAGGTTTATGATTATCTTCTTAATGACATATTTTGGATCCTAGTTACTAGAGTCTTAACTAACATAGATTACTTATTACAAGACTAAAATTTGAAACAAAATCCTCTAACCTTTAGGGTTAGGGTTTCGGCCAAGGACTGACTTTTAGGGTTCAAAATCCTTAAAATTTCTAATCATGATTAAGTCATAGATTAATGGTCCTTAATCAACCAAGATCATTAATGAAAACTCTGAACAAAACTCATCAAATCTCGTCCACCTAGGGTTCAGCCAACATAGAGATTTTGAGTAAGGCTTTTCATTTTAATAAACTAACATGGATTAGAGTGTGTAGAAATACATGTCATATGAAATACATGATCATACATGACAACACATGAACAAAATCCTACCAAACTGATCCTCCTAGGTTCGGCCCATTCCAGAAATCAAGGAAGGAAATTTCTCACGATCATATGCTTCTATATGATGAAAATAGAGATGATTATAAGATCATATCAATTGGTTTCATGCCAAAAGGATTTTTCTAGAATTAGTTGTGAATTTTCAAAGTTCTAGATCTAGAAACTTAAAAGTGATGAACATAGATGAAATAGACTTTGAATCAAGAAATTTATTGAAGCACATAGATATGATTAAGGAATAAGAATAGGATTCACCTCTTGAAGATCAAAAACATGTGAAGATCCAAAGACTTGCTTCACAAAATGATGCTAAAAGACTTATGAACTTAGAACTTTTGAGTTGTTTTTGTGCAAAGTGTGAAAATGTCAAATAATGAAGTGAAGGCATATTTATAAGGATGTGGGCTGCGCCACTTTTGAAGGATTTAGGAGAAATGAGGTGGCTTTTCAAAGGATTAAAGTGCAAATAATTCCTAGGGACCATTTTGCAAAGATTCCAAAAGTATAAGGACTATTTTGCAAATTGCCAATAAATTGTAATGATGACCATTTGCCACATTAAATGTAGTATTATCTTGACTATTCTTGGCTTATTTTTCTTCATGAGATATTTTAAGAAAAAGCTAGAATGTTTGAGAACATGTTAGAAAAGTGTAGAACATGGTGGAACATGGTAGAACATTGTGGAACCTTGTGGAATTGTGTGGAAACTTCAAGAATCCACTTGACTCTTCCAAACCAAGGCAGCCCCCACTCCTTCTTGGGCTTGCACATGGGCCTTGAAAACTTGGGCTTGAATTCATCTTTGTGGGGCCCACCCAAAAGGCTTAAAGCTTAAACATGACATGGGAAACTTTCATGATTTCTAATGGGTTTTATGAATTTTAATTCATGGACAAGGAATTTGGGTTTCATGTCCACGTCCACTAATGGTCTTGGAACAAAGATTTTGGCCCAATTCACTTAGAAAAACATAGAAATTAACTAACTTAGGGACCAAAGTGTAATTAACAGAAAGTTCAGGGACTTAAGAGTAAAATTCAAAAATTGACACTTTAATCCTGTAGAACCTTCTAAACTTAAAAGTATGATTCATCCCCATGAATCATCTCCAAATCCTAAGATAAACTCTTTATCTGCTCTTGGAAACTCCGAAATCCACTATGCCGCTCACCCGATTGCGTATTCCGCCCGTAAAACGTAAATTATTTTATTTTTTTCTGAAATAATTCTAAAATTTCAGAATTGTAGGAAATAAAATAAAAACCTTAAGTGTTTCGTTCAGGAATTAAAATTAGGTCTTTTGAGTAGTATAAATATACTGTTAGTGAAAATAGCCGGCCGGGATTCACCCATCGTTTCAACCTAAATTTTAATCGTAGCTTCCTACATTCAAGTAGGATTGAGTGATGAACTCCGTTTTTTAAAAATAATTTTCTAATACTCATATAAATATATACAATAATCGTTCGCATTTCGATTATTTTGAAACAGTGAAAATCGGGGTGTTACAATCCTTCTTCTGACACAGCAATGAAATTTCACAATCGGGGGCGAGATCAAGTACTAGATAATTTCTTTTGTCTTTCCTTGTTGGTTGTCTTGATGTACTCAAAAGTTTGAGAGTATAAGAAAATTTTATAGTATAATATGGGGGTTCTCGACATTATTAGCTTCGCTTCGGACTAGACTAGAAACTGAAAATCAAATCAATTTTAACAGGAAGGAGATTATCATATTTTTACAATTCAATTAGATGCGAAATATAGAAATATACTTTTTTGTGGTTGTTGAAGATGTTTTTTTTTTTGTTGGAATCTATCCCTTTTTCATTTTAAAGAATTGAATTGTTTAGTCGTCCAGTAACAAACAAGTAAAATAATAGTATATATATATGTATGTGTGTGTCTTTCTGTATATATATATATATATATATATATATATATATATATATATATATATATATATATATTATTTGGAGGCAGAAAAAGGCTCTTTCTTGACTTAAGCTTAATTACAATTACAAGGATAAAAAAAAAGCTTTTTATATTCAAATGTAAAAATGGAAAGAAAAAAACTGCAGAACCCCATGAGTGATCTGATAGGCTCTTTATTCTCGTTATGGATATTAGACAAGAATGGAACCTACTACTAAATCTAATGAATTAAAATGAAAGTCAAAAAAGAAAAAGGACATTCTAAGGTAAAGTCACTCTTCTTTTGTTCTAAAATGAAGAAGGAAAATAGAAGAAATTAGATACAATAAAAATAAAAGGCAAGGGGGTTCAAATAGATATTCTTCCATATTAATTTAAAGTTGAATGAAATTAAACAACAAAGTTTTTATTCTTTTTTTATATTAATTTAATTATTATTTTGATTATTTTATAATAGAAATAAAATATGTATATATATAATATAAATAATAAATCAAAATATTTATATATTTTAATCGAATTAAAATGAAAAATATTCTAATTAGATTAGTTTACTCAACTCACGAGTTGCTCCATAAATCTGTTGATTTCGAATCACAGGACAGGATGGGTAGATGTCACAGATGATGTATTGATTTCTTACCTATATCACTATATTTTTGTTCGTCTGTAATGATTTATTGTATTGATGAATCAAAAAAATTCAATTGTACCTTACAAGTGGTGTATTTGTTTATCTTTGTATTTTTTGCCCAAAAATAAATGGAAACTTAGGGAAATGCTTTATAAACATATGTATGTATAAAAAAAATAAAATATTTCATTTAGCTTCTTTATGCCCACTATAACTAGTTATTTTGGTTTTCTACTAGCAGCTTTAACTATAACCTCAGTTCTATTTATAAGTCTCAGTAAAATACGACTTATTTGATTTGAAATTTTTTGATATTCTAGATATTCTATAGTTCCTTACCGTGTCCATTTCCAATTCTTGGTCGTACAGATTAGTATTTAAGAATAGATATTTCCTCCCCTTTTCCCTTTCAAACAAATTCAAATGATTGAAGTTTTTCTATTTGGAATCGTGTTAGGTCTCATTCCTATTACTTTGATTGGATTATTTGTAACTGCATATTTACAATACCGACGTGGTGATCAGTTGGACCTTTAATTAATTAACATCTCTTTTGTTTATTGACCTCCTATTTCTTTGTTTTAATCCTAATCCCCAGGAGGTGTCAAATTCGGACTTTAGTTTAGACTGTTGTTCAAATATTTCATTTCAGTGTCATTCTCGATCTAACAAGAATGGAATCACACTCTGTAGGATTTGAACCTACGACATCGGGTTTTGGAGACCCGCGTTCTACCGAACTGAACTAAGAGCGCTTTATTCTCATAAATAATAAATAATTAAAAAAAATATTTTTTTATGAGGCCCCAATACATCTTTTAGACATATACAATACAATATATTGATATTGTATATGTCTGAATCGGTCTCAATTGATCCCTTGTTACTGCTCATACAGATGATAAGTCAATAAGTAATAGTTAGAGATAGGGATAACAGGATTTGAACCAGTGACATTTTGTAACCAAAACAAACGCGTTACCAAGCTGCGCTACATCCCTTTCAATTGGTTTCTAGTGTCATTGTAAAGAATCTTTGTCTTGTTTTCCATATTTTTCTTTTCTCTGTTGATATATATATATATATCAATTATTCTGCCATTTTTTATTTCTTTTTAGTTTCCTATTCTATATTATAAGGAAGGATATGAAAAATAAAAATATTTAATTAACTAAAAAATAGAATGTTTAGAATATAATAATAATTAGAATATTAAAAAAAAGAATATACATGTATGAAAAAATAAATCAATTAAATAAGAAATTTCCATAACTTAACCGGAAAAATATTTTTAGGGAACGCTCGGGCAGAAATAGTGTAACGCCCCCCCTTGGGGCATTACTACATAACACGTGAGGAATTTCAATTAAAAGATAATTTGCTGGTGCTTTCGGAAAATAATTTATATAAGTATATAAGTGTCTGAAATTGGGTATAAAATTTCGTCACGACTCCTAAGCCTTGATTGGCACACAGACTTGCTATCATAGTACGGCAAGCCTATTTAATTTAAAGAATATACTTGAATAAAAGCTAGTATTTTACGAAAATTTCGACAGAGTCTCCTCTGTAATTCGGACATCCCAGGTAAAAGAACACCTGCTAAAATAATTACATTTTCACTCCAGAATTTCAGTTACACCAAATCCAACAAGACAACAATATATAAAAATAATAGCTATAACCATAAGCTTTACAAGACCAAAGAAAACAGCTTAAATTTTCATTTAAAAGATATGCTCTCAGAGCCATAACATTCCATTTTAAAATAAAGGCTCTCTGAGCCATACTCATACATACTTATCAAAATAATCTAAGTCTCAAAACCCTAAGCTGGTCATTCTAAAAAGTTATTCCTGAGAAGAACTCACGTGATCGTTCCACAATCAAATACTTCATCAAGCAACTAGATCTAAGTCTCTGAGTGACTTAGGAAGACTCCTCTGCACCTCTGTACTAAAATACCCAGTGGTGCAAGAGCAAACCGAAGAAACCTGATATGTTTGTAAGGGTGAGATACCGACAAATGGATATATCACACAACAACCATATACATGATACATACATCACATAATCATATAAGCAGTTAAATCATGCATATACATAACATAACAGTCAGTTTTTCGAAAATATGCATGGCACTTCAATATCAGGCTCTAACTTAATCTCATGAGATCTCAACACCGTTTTCACTGGAGAAGAATTAGAGTTGGTCAATCTCTAGCCCACCGGACAGTTGCCTCCTTACCCTCATGCATTAAGGTCTCAGGACGAGCAACGTCACATGTGCCTCTTCACTCGGTTTACATGGACAGACTCCCAGATACCATCTTTTGTATCTGATTTATTCATCAATAGCACGTCTGCTTGGGGAAATGCACATGAGAAAATATTTTATTTAAAAGGTTTTCTTTGTGTTCATTCTTTTTCGCTGTCGCAGCTCAAAGCTAACGACTTAATCATCATTTCCCCATCACTTGAAAACTTAGAAGCATAGGACACACAGTCCGAATGCTCAATCACAACGCCCAAGACCGTGTCCGCAGTCAAGGGTTGTGGTCGTAGAAAACAACCTTCACCTTTAATCATGTTCATCACACGCGGTTAGAATACACAGTCCAACACAACGTGATTAGGACCTAAGTCCATCACAACGAAATCAGAACGAACTGTCCTCAATTTCGAGAATTGGACTCTCAGTCCATAACATCATAACCAGGACTAGTAGTCCCGAATTAACACTGATCCAAGATCACGTGCCATAACATCATAACCAGGACTCGTAGTCCCGAATTAACACTGATCCAAGATCACGTGCCATAACATCATAAACAGGACCCGTAGTCCCGAATTAACACTGATTCAAGATTACGTCGCATCACTAAATACTAGAGGCGACGTCTCGCATACTAGATTCTCTTTCTTAAGTACTTATTTTTCGTTCAGTGAAAAACAAATTCAAAACCGAATCCTCGATAACCTATCCAGGTTATCGGAAAGTTTCTAAAATATTTAGGAAAAACCTTTTCTTTGAAAATCTTTTATAAAGCATCTTTGGAATTCTTTTATCTTTAAAATATTTCCCCCAATAGGATATTGCCAAATAATCTTGAAAGTTTTCACTTGAAGACACATAGTTCGAAAAGGATTTTTTCTCTTGTATAACAATAGTTCACCAAAACCATTTCAACATTTAAAACAAGTACTTTAAGTTTAAAGAGCTTTTTGGAAAAGAACACCAATCCCTTCATCTTCAAAGCTTATTAAGGTTTTTAATCCTTATAACGGTTGAGCACAGACGCACGTCTGGCTTAGCAAACTTTCAATCAACAACAGTATATATCATCAGTTCAATGCTAATATCACAGTTGAAAGCAGTTCATCACATATATGAATTATATCATTTAGAACAAGTACAGTTCAACATCAGATAATAGCATAACAGTTCAAGTACATTAGATAATCAAGTAAGCTCAATCAACATGTAAATATCCAATTAAACACATACACACATGCATACAGTTATTGAATATCCCTAGGCAAACTCCCCTTACCTTTGAAGACAAGTAAAGGATCCTTGTCTTAATACTCACATTAGCTCCAAGAGTGTAACTATCTACTCCATCAAGCAAGCATAGCCGTGTCAAACGTCTCAGAGAGGGAATCCAACAACGCGTAACAACCAAAAATCAAGAAATCAATTTCACATGATCAAACACACATAATAACTTTATCTAAACACTTAATCTAATTACCAAACAAGGTTATTTTTAAAGAAAATCATGTTTGAAGCTCACGCTTCCCAATACCCTTTAAGGAAACTTTGTTTTGATTAAAAGATCATGAAAAAGAACTTTGGAAATCATCCATTAAGAGTCCTAATTGCACTAAATCATAATTAATTTCACAAAAACATACCCAAATTCAAATAAAATCAAATTGGGGTTTTAGGGCTCCTTATTAAAATTTAGGGAAAACTCAGAATAATGAAATTGGTTTAGGGAAACACAAATTCACAGTCCTAATTTCATAAAACAAGCTTTAATCTTAAGATTAAAATCTGCAATCAGAGGGTTAGGGTTAGGGTTTCAAAATCAATTTGGGGATTTACAAAAGAGAAGAGGTTAGAGGTAAAACTCTTACCCAAGGTGAAGAAGATGGGCTTGTGGTGGTGTTATGGAGGTAGAACGGCGGCGGCCGTGGTGGAGGGATGGCGGCAGGCGGTGGTACAGTGGCCACACGAACTCTCATGGAACCCAAAACATACAGATCTACGAGCCTAGACGTATGATCGATGTCTCCCCTTCAAACGGTGGCCGGACGACGCTACACGACGACGGGAAGCTCACCCGCGGCGGAGGCGCCCTGTAACAGACATGGACAGCGATGTGGTGGTCTTCCCCAGCCCAGCGGCGAGTGACTCGACGAGCCGTGCTCCAGGCGTGACACACGACGGTCGGAGCTCCTCCCTAGCGGTGTGCGGCTGGTGTTGAGGAGAGAAGAAGGAAGAATATGGAGTTGAGGGAGGAAGGAGAAAAGAGAAAGAAGAAAGAAGAAGAAAGAAGCAGAGAAAGAAAAGAGAAAATGAGAGAGATAGCGTCGAGAAAGAGAGAGAGAAAAGAGAGAAAATGAGTTTTTAAACTAGTTACTTAGTGATGGGTACAAAATGAGTGATAAGTATTAGGCCTAAAATAAACATGTTTTTACTTTTTGGATTCTAAAAATAAAGGTTGATAAAGATATGTTTTCGAAATTCAAGTTAGAGTAAAGATTAATAATTGAACTGATCAACTAAGAAAATACTCAGTCCAAAATTAAATCTCCGATTAATGTCAAACCAAAATATTTTCAACTCTAAAATTAAATAGAATGAGAATATGAAAATATTTTTCTCTTAATCATATTATTTAAAATATTTTTTTCCTGTACCGGTATAATAGTGACAATAACGTAAATTATTGTCTAGTAAGCGTGCATTCACTGAAATAAGTCAGTGCTAACGCACCCAATAAAATAATTTGAAGAGAGTAATTTAATTACTCAAACTAAACCACATAACAAAATAAACTTAAACATCCAAATAAAATAGTTAATCCTAGGTGTAAAAACTAGGGTGTTACATTACTACCCCTCTTTAAAAAAATTTCGTCCTCGAAATTTCGTAGCTCAAAACTACACAGGATTTTGTAATCACACTTTAACTCTAAAATCTTGCTTTGTATTCTCATCGCTTCATTCCTTTCATCTATAACACTATAACATGATCAATTCTTATGCCATTCTATTTATCCTCGAGACTTTTCACTACCGCATTATCTACACTACCTTCGATATTTCACCTTAGTCTATTACACTTAAAAAAAAACAAAATCAACTTTTAATCTCTTCACTTCTCAATATAGATCCATTAGAAAAACTTTTTCCAATATCTAACTTTCACAGCTAACATCAAAACCAACACTAACTTTACCATAACATCAATTAACCTTCTACTCAAGAGATGCAATCATAGTCTTAGTCCATTTGAGCTTAGTCTACTCCTCTAGTCATATCCAATTCACACTTTTCAAGTCTCCAATCAAAATGTCATAACATTCCTGAGTTGCACATGATAAACTTTGCGCCAAAACCTAAGAAATTCAATCTTATCAAAATTGAATCTTACCACATCCAACATAGTCCGTTCTCTTTTTAATTCCTCTCTAATCTTTTGCCTACTTCGAATTCATATCCTTCATTCGCATCTCATTTCAATTTGGTTCTCAAGCCCCATTAGTATCCCTGGTTTAAGAAATTTCCTATGCACCTTTACCCTATTGTCCAAGGAAAATACACAACTCCTAACAATTCCTCCATCTGAAGACATAGCTCTATCACTTATGCAAGGAAGTGCTTGTATCATATCTGCCCTTATCTTATATATCTGCAGTCGATAAAAGAGATTATAAAATAGAGTTTCTCTAAGGCCATTACCCCTAAGAGCTGCACCAAAGCAAAGCCAAGAAATCTAGGTGGACACTCCCCAATGGCAATCTTGAATTTAAAATGTCAAATTTCTACTATGGATCATCAACCACATATTTACCAGAATAAGACCTCAAAGATTATAAACATTTCGCCAAAGTTTATCACACTCGAAAGACATAATCAAAACTTCTTCAACACCTTATCCTCACAACGAATATCAAGTTCAACACTAACTTTACTCTACTACAGATATTAACTCTCAACCCAAAGCACACAATTGTAGTCTTAGTTTCCTTTGAACATATTCCACCACTCCAAATTATATCATGGTCTTTCATTTCAATCTTAAAGAATACGATTACATTTCTCCATGCAACTACAACCAAAGGGAATCACTTCAGTTTGAATTATCCAAAATCATAATTCTTAAACTTTTCTAACAACTTAGTTTCACTCAAGAACTCCTCTTTACTACGTTCGTTCAGCTAAAGGAAAACTACCATATATATTTTTCCGTTAATCCTCGGACTCACGAAGTCAACATTAACCATAAACTTTGATCAATACTCTAATTTCCTTTAATGATACATCTGCCTCGATCATGATAAAATCCATCGTAATCGTCTCACTCAATGACGTTGAACTTAAGGGTCCTCATAGTACCATTCACATCTATACACTAACGAAACTCCTATCAACTCTGGTTCGTCCTACCATAAAGATGACAAAAATTTAGGTACCACACTATCTCCCAGCTAACTTGCTAAGGATAGGTAATCTCATTACTCATCCATCCCACTGAGGACGATCAGTTGGACTTAGCCTCAACTTAGTCCTCAGCACTTAAAGTAAACTTAACCGACACACGTTGATAAACATCCGTTTTTCATCTGAAACAACACTTGAAGATACTCCATGAAGTATAAGCAATCCTCTGATACATTATTCGATTCACTAACACTGCATAGTGGATCTTAACTCGTAAGAAGATGTAGGCTTCACCAGTCGATCAACGATCACTTGAATTCAATCAAGACTCATACAGGTCTTCAGAAAACTTATAACAAAGATTGAAGGAATGCCAACATCTCAACAAGGAAGGTCTCAATTGTACATCTTGATGTGGAGATATCCAACTCACGACTGATGAGATAGGTCACACATCGACGACATTTGGAAAATACGTAGAACTACAATGATCAAAGACGAAAAGTACGTTCGAACTGCAATAAGATAAGACCTTGGTGATCATAAAAGAATTTCTCAAGAAAAGAAAATTTTTCATGATTTCACTTTCACATAAGCATAGAAAAGAATTTCATTAATTTGAAGGATATCGGAACATCCAGTATGGAAAAAGATCATTCCATCAGGTTCATGGGTGTAAAAATGCATGATCAATACACATTTACAAACATGAATCTAATAAAGTTCATTCTTCCACAAGAATCTTCAAGCGGATTCAAAGAATCAAGGGGTGAATAATGTCTAATCCAAAGAGGATTAATTCTTATTCTTAGTACAAGGAATTTACAAAATGATGACTTTCACCTCTACCAAAAATATAAGTGACGAAACTAAGTTTCACCAAGAAACTTCTGCTATCACGAAATTATCTGGGTTATAACTCAAGAAATAGTCATAACCACTTTTCTCAACAAAATGTGAAAGTATCCAGACATGGATTCCGTTAAATCAATTCACTCAAATGTCTAATACATCGAGGATCATTTGGAAGTGTGAGTACGACTTCTCACAACAAAGAAATGAATAACTGGAAATTTATGAATTAGCATAACTAATTCATGAGTTCTGACAGACTACAAATTAAAATAAGAAAATATGTCTGACACATACCAACTTCACCGTTGTGATTATCTAATACAATCACAGGATTTGAGAAATAATTGTCAACTGACAAACACAAGAGAATCAAAGGGTACAATGAAGAATTCCTCAATCACGAGACACTCACCCAAGATCGGAGATCCACTCGATTCATCTTGGTTCCAACCAACATACACATCTTTCCAGCCAAGCTTAGTATGACCACCTTGAATTGGGTACGATCCCGGACAACTTAACCAATCGATCCAACATACAAAAGGTTGATCTTTCCTCATAAACTGAGTTGACGATGCAAAACCTTAGACAGGTCATCACTCCAATCTGGTAATACCTCGTCTTCAAGTCGATCTTTGAGTAGATGACAACTCCTCGCAATTAATTTACCAAATCAACTACGCAAGTTAGAGAATACTTATTCCTAATTCGTCCTTTTACCTAGTCGTCAGGAATCTAGACGGTGACACGAGCCTCCACACAACGTTGGTGCTTCACAAAGAAAACACTCGGTCTAACAAACGATTCAGACCACCGATCTTTCAGCTGAA
Organism: Sophora flavescens; assembly: GCA_030762895.1. NCBI lineage: Eukaryota > Viridiplantae > Streptophyta > Magnoliopsida > Fabales > Fabaceae > Sophora > Sophora flavescens. Next base: position 63,423 of record JAUPTC010000105.1, on the reverse strand, counting down.
TCGAGTCGTCGAACTCGTTTCAATCTTTATAGGCAACATCCTACACAAAGGAACAGAGATCTGACCGCATCCAGAAACTAGATCAATCGAAAATCAATGTCCTTTGCTAACCATAAACCTAGAATATTTCCAGGGAACACTCCCGGAAAAATCCTTTTACACAAGCATCTTGTTTCGAATGTCCGACACGATTCGCAAGAATAATCGAATGTCATATTCGAACCCAAGTAACATTCAAGATCTACGGTCTCCCAGGAAATAAAGCCCTTGGAAAACCATCAAGAAAACATATACTTGTGCGTCAACACACATTGCTTCAACAAGAAACAATTCAAACAAGAGCAAACCAAAGATCACACAACAAAAACTTAACAGACCTATTCCCCAAAGATCCCGAAAGACTCGACCAGCTCTGATACCACCTTGTAACGCCCCCCCCCCCCCTTGGGGCATTACTACATAACACGTGCGGAATTTAAATTAAAAGATAATTTGCTGGTGCTTTCGGAAAATAATTTATATAAGTATATAAGTGTCTGAAATTGGGTATAAAATTTCGTCACGAGTCCTAAGCCTTGATTGGCACACATACTTGCTATCATAGTATGGCAAGCCTATTTAATTTAAAGAATATACTTGAATAAAAGCTAGTATTTTACGAAAATTTCGACAGAGTCTCCTCTGTAATTCGGACATCCCAGGTAAAAGAACACCTGCTAAAATAATTACATTTTCAATCCAGAATTTCAGTTACACCAAATCTAACCAGACAACAATATATAAAAATAATAGCTATAACCATAAGCTTTACAAGACCAAAGAAAACAGCTTAAATTTTCATTTAAAAGATATGCTCTCAGAGCCATAACATTCCATTTTAAAATAAAGGCTCTCTGAGCCATACTCATACATACTTATCAAAATAATCTAAGTCTCAAAACCCTAAGCTGGTCATTCTAAAAAGTTATTCCTGAGAAGAACTCACGTGATCGTTCCACAATCAAATACTTCATCAAGCAACTAGATCTAAGTCTCTGAGTGACTTAGGAAGACTCCTCTGCACCTCTGTACTAAAATACCCAGGGTACAATAGCAAACCAGAAGAAACCTGATATGTTTGTAAGGGTGAGATACCGACAAATGGATATATCACACAACAACTATATACATGATACATACATCACATAATCATATAAGCAGTTAAATCATGCATATAGATAACATAACAGTGTTATATCAAAGGGTCTCAAGCCCGCACAGTCAGTTTTTCGAAAATATGCATGGCACTTCAATATCAGGCTCTAACTTAATCTCATGAGATCTCAACACCGTATTCACTGGAGAAGAATTAGAGTTGGTCAATCTCTAGCCCACCGGGCAGTTGCCTCCTTACCCTCATGCATTAAGGTCTCAGGATGAGCAACGTCTCATGTGCCTCTTCACTCTGTTTACATGGACAGACTCCCAGATACCATCTTTTGTATCTGATTTATTCATCAATAGCACGTCTGCTTGGGGAAATGCACATGAGAAAATATTTTATTTAAAAGGTTTTCTTTGTGTTCATTCTTTTTTGCTGTCGCAGCTCAAAGCTAACGACTTAATCATCATTTCCCCATCACTTGAAAACTTAGAAGCATAGGACACACAGTCCGAATGCTCAATCACAACGCCCAAGACCGTGGTCGCAGTCAAGGGTTGTGGTCGTAGAAAACAACCTTCACCTTTAATCATGTTCATCACACGCGGTTAGAATACACAGTCCAACACAACGTGATTAGGACCTAAGTCCATCACAACGAAATCAGAACGAACTGTCCTCAATTTCGAGAATTGGACTCTCAGTCCATAACATCATAACCAGGACTCGTAGTCCCGAATTAACACTAATCCAAGATCACGTGCCATAACATCATAACCAGGACTTGTAGTCCCGAATTAACACTGATCCAAGATCACGTGCCATAACATCATAACCAGGACTCGTAGTCCCGAATTAACACTGATCCAAGATCACGTGCCATAACATCATAACCAGGACCCGTAGTCCCGAATTAACACTGATTCAAGATCACGTGCGCATCACTGAATACTAGAGGCGACGTCTCGCGTACTAGATTCTCTTTCTTAAGTACTTATTTTTCGTTCAGTGAAAAACAAATTCAAAACCGAATCCTCGATAACCTATCCAGGTTATCGGAAAGTTTCTAAAATATTTAGGAAAAACCTTTTCTTTGAAAATCTTTTATAAAGCATCTTTGAAATTCTTTTATCTTTGAAATATTTCCCCCAATAGGATATTGCCAAATAATCTTGAAAGTTTTCACTTGAAGACACATAGTTCGAAAAGGATTTTTTTCTCTTGTATAACAATAGTTACCAAAACCATTTCAACATTTAAAACAAGTACTTTAAGTTTAAAGAGCTTTCTGGAAAAGAACACCAATCCCTTCATCTTCAAAGCTTATTAAGGTTTTTAATCCTTATAACGGTTGAGCACAGACGCACGTTTGGCTTAACAAACTTTCAATCAACAACAGTATATGTCATCAGTTCAATGCTAATATCACAGTTGAAAGCAGTTCATCACATATATGAATTATATCATTTAGAACAAGTACAGTTCAACATCAGATAATAGCATAACAGTTCAAGTACATTAGATAATCAAGTAAGCTCAATCAACATGTAAATATCCAATTAAACACATACACACATGCATACAGTTATTGAATATCCCTAGGCAAACTCCCCTTACCTTTGAAGACAAGTAAAGGATCCTTGTCTTAATACTCACATTAGCTCCAAGAGTGTAACTATCTACTCCATCAAGCAAGCATAGCCGTGTCAAACGTCTCAGAGAGGGAATTCAACAACGCGCAACAACCAAAAATCAAGAAATCAATTTCACATGATCAAACACACATAATAACTTTATCTAAACACTTAATCTAATTACCAAACAAGGTTATTTTTAAAGAAAATCATGTTTGAAGCTCACGCTTCCCAATACCCTTTAAGGAAACTTTGTTTTGATTAAAAGATCATGAAAAGGAACTTTGGAAATCATCCATTAAGAGTCCTAATTGCACTAAATCACAATTAATTTCACAAAAACATACCCAAATTCAAATAAAATCAAATTGGGGTTTTAGGGCTCCTTATTAAAATTTAGGGAAAACTCAGAATAATGAAATTGGTTTAGGGAAACACAAATTCACAGTCCTAATTTCATAAAACAAGCTTTAATCTTAAGATTAAAATCTGAAATCGGAGGGTTAGGGTTAGGGTTTCAAAATCAATTTGGGGATTTACAAAAGAGAAGAGGTTAGAGGTAAAACTCTTACCCAAGGTGAAGAAGATGGGCTTGTGGTGGTGTTATGGAGGTAGAACGGCGGCGGCCGTGGTGGAGGGACGGCGGCAGGCGGTGGTACAGTGGTCACACAAACTCTCATGGAACCCAAAACATACAGATCTACGAGCCTAGACGTATGATCGGTGTCTCCCCTTCAAACGGTGGTCGGACGATGCTACACGACGGCGGGAAGCTTACCCGCGGCGGAGGCGCGCTGTAACAGACATGGACAGCGATGTGGTGGTCTTCCCCAGCCCAGCGGCGAGTGACTCGACGAGCCATGCTCCAGGCGTGACACACGACGGTCGGAGCTCCTCCCTAGCGGTGTGCGGCTGGTGTTGAGGAGAGAAGAAGGAAGAATATGGAGTTGAGGGAGGAAGGAGAAAAGAGAAAGAAGAAAGAAGAAGAAAGAAACAGAGAAAGAAAAGAGAAAATGAGAGAGATAGCGTCGAGAAAGAGAGAGAGAAAAGAGAGAAAATGAGTTTTTAAACTAGTTACTTAGTGATGGGTACAAAATGAGTGATAAGTATTAGGCCTAAAATAAACATGTTTTTACTTTTTGGATTCTAAAAATAAAGGTTGATAAAGATATGTTTTCGAAATTCAAGTTAGAGTAAAGATTAATAATTGAACTGATCAACTAAGAAAATACTCAGTCCAAAATTAAATCTCCGATTAATGTCAAACCAAAATATTTTCAACTCTAAAATTAAATAGAATGAGAATATGAAAATATTTTTCTCTTAATCATATTATTTAAAATATTTTTTTCCTGTACCGGTATAATAGTGACAATAACGTAAATTATTGTCTAGTAAGCGTGCATTCACTGAAATAAGTCAGTGCCAACGCACCCAATAAAATAATTTGAAGAGAGTAATTTAATTACTCAAACTAAACCACATAACAAAATAAACTTAAACATCCAAATAAAATAGTTAATCCTAGGTGTAAAAACTAGGGTGTTACAAATAGACTTATTTTTTTGTAAAAAAAAATCTAAAGAATCATTGTCCATTTCAATTTGAATTAGGAATTCTGCCAACAAATACAAGTGGTTATAAATTAAATGACCATCTGATCTTATTCTTCTATGTGATTGTGTATTACAAATTACAATAAAGAAAAGAATAAAAAGAAGGAGGATTTTAAATGAGAGATCTAAAAACATATCTCTCCGTGGCACCAGTGATTAGTACTCTATGGTTCGCGGCTTTGGCGGGTCTCTTGATAGAGATCAATCGTTTATTCCCAGATGCATTGATATTCACTTTTTTTTCATTCTAGTTATTGGCATAGGAAGGGTTGAAGAAGATTCGAGATCCAACCCCATATCTGTGGTTAATCCTTTTCTTATCTTCTTTTTTTATTCTTTTTTTTTAATTCTTATCTAATAAGTTAGAAAAAAGAAACAATAAAGGTGGATTTGGCCTCAGCGAAACTCGGAATCTGGCCCAAGCTGAAATGAAATTGAATTAAAAATTTTCAATTATTGAAAATTTTTAATTCAATTTAATTTCCATTAATAATAGAGTGAGACCAGAATGGAAATGAAATGGCTAGGGCGGAGGCAACAATAGTATACAAGATACTTAAACAAAAACTGAAATATTGCACTGCGATTTTATTATCAATTTCTACTTTTTTTTCCTTTCTTCTTCTTCAAATCCAAAAATTGAAGAGTTAAGTGAATCAAAAACCCAAAGGAGGTTCATGGGCAAGGGTAAAGATATCCGAGTCACGGTTATTTTGGAATGTACCAATTGTGCTCAAAATAGTGTTAATAAGGAATCCACTGGTATTTCCAGATATATTACTCAAAAGAATCGACACAATTCGCCTAGTCGATTGGAATTGAGAAAATTATGTCCCTGTTGTTACAAACATATGATTCATGCAGAGATAAAGAAATAGATAAAATTGATCGCTTTTGTGTTACCCTTCCCCTCCCAAACAAAGGGAACATGAAAAAAATGACCTATTTTTCATATTTATTCTATAAATATATATATATATATATATATATATATATATATATATATATATATATATATATATATATATAACATAACAACATTTATATATAGTTTATATATATATATATATATATATATATATATATATATATATATATAAAGTTAGGTAGTAAAAATAGAAATAAAACAAAATAAATCTTTTTTTGAAGAACTGGGATTTTCGGGATAGAAATAAACAAACCATGGATAAATCTAAGCGACCCTTTCTTAAATCCAAGCGATCTTTTCGTAGGTGTTTGCCCCCGATTCAATCGAGGGATCGAATTGATTATAAAAACATGAGTTTAATTAGTCGATTTATTAGTGAACAAGGAAAAATATTATCTAGACGCGTGAATAGATTGACCTTAAAACAACAACGATTAATTACGATAGCTATAAAACAAGCTCGTATTTTATCTTCGTTACCTTTTCTTAATAATGAAAAACAATTTGAAAAAGGTGAGTTGACCACTAGAACTACTACTATCAGTCTAAAAAAAAAATAGAGTTACTCTTCAATTGAATTCAAATTTGAATCTAAACTCAAATCAAATGTGGATTGATGTTTTGTTCGAAAACTACGACAATCCAATTCGGGTTGTTCATTTTATTTTGATGTTATTTTGATGATTTTATGATATGAATTCAGTTTTTTTTATCATATAAAACTCTACTACCTTCCTGGAGACTGAACTCCGGGAAGGTAGTAGAGTTTTATATGATCTCGTTGGCAATCATCAACAGACAATCCCCTTTTAATATAGCTATTTGTGCAACTATTTTACTATTAAGGAGAAATTGCCTATTTTACAGATTATACATTAAATTATGATAACTATAGTATATATTTTTTTGATTCTCACCAATTACTGCATTTATTCGACTGATCCACAAACCGCGAAAATCCCTTTTTTTCCTATGTCTATCCCGGTGAGCCGAAACAAAAGCTTTTATTTTTTGTTGAGTAATAGTTCGAGTAAGTCTTGAATGAGTCCCGCGAAAGCTTGATGTAAATAAACGAATTTTTTTCTGCGTTTTCGAGCTATATATCCCCGTTTAATTCTGGTCATTGAATAAATAAAATAAGACTTTGGTTTTTGTTTGATGAATAACTATTTGATTTCCTTTCTTTCAGTTATTCTTTTCTCCCCTCCTAATCTGTTAATAACAAAAATAGATTCTTCCAATGTATAAAATCAAAATTCCAATGGCTTTTGCTACTATAACCTTCCCAACCACGATTTTTTTCTTTTTATTTCTAAGCATTTAACCTCGAAACGAAATAAGAAATTGTATTGATACTAGGTATCAAAAAAACATAGTAAATAGAAATAGATAAAGAAATGGTGAGTTACATCGTTTCTATTATTACTTTTTAAACGGCCAAGTCCTCTCTATACACCGGAGCCCCCCTTCATTTAATCAATGTTATTGTTAACTTGTACAGTTCATACTCTTTGGCTCCACCCACGAAATATCTAATAATAGGTCTTTCACAACGAATGTTAGCTATATGTAACACCCTAGTTTTTAGACATATGATTAATTATTTTATTTGGATGTTTATGTTTATTTTGTTATGTGGTTTAGTTTGAGTAATTAAATTACTCTTTTCAAATTATTTTATTGGGTGCGTTAGCACTGAATTATTTCAGTGAATGCACGCTTACTAGATGTGACACCCTAAACTCAGGTCATCACATGGTTACCCGTTTGCGGAAATAAAACTTTATTTGCTGGTTACTTTCGGAAAATAATGTTTTCTCAACGTTCATATTTTCAAAAGATGGTGATAAAATTTTTTTTTCCTTTTAACTTCACAACCACAACACCAACAACATAATCAAATTACATTTAGATACACAAAGTATATAAATCTTACAACTATACTGCCTCATATATTTTCATACCTAAATCAACATCAGTTTTATCTTCAAAACATAATAGGACCTAAGCTGGTCGTAACTAATGACACTACCGCTAACCGGAGCAAAGACAAAGACGCTTCCAACTAGACAGCCTTCTTCTTCGTGTAGGGATCATACCCCTTGTGCTACTCTGATATGTGTTGTAAGGGTGAGACACCAATATAGGGATTTTAAAAAATAACTAAATGCTCTCACAAAAGAAGGCACAAGTACAATTTCATGTTATAACAACATAAGCATCCCTACTATAGCATACAATTTATCAATGGGTTTCACACCCCAAACATCAACTTTGGAAAATTATGCATGAGCACTTCAATACATCATCTAACTTTTCCTACTCTCATGAGATATCTCCAACATCATAATGAGTTGATCAGACTCGATAGTTACAGGCACGCAGCCACAGACACGCAGTCAAAACCCATCTCACACTATCCAACATCGAGGCATAGGTGATATCAACGTTGATGGGACCTCATTGTCCACCCGGCACAATAAGAACATCTTTATGATCTACCATGACGCCGCATGGTAATCACTCATTTAAAACCTATCACACACTGTCCAACATCGTGGCACAGGTGTCACAACGTAGATAGGGCCTCATTGTCCACTAGGCACAATAAGAACATCGTTATGATCTACCATGACGCCGCATGGTAATCACTCGTTTGATCATGGCACGTCTGCCAAATGCATGCAATAAAAACCTTTTGTTCTCAACACTTTTCTTTGTGCTATATCTTTATTTGTCAAAGCTCTCAAAAGCTTTCGACCCATCATCGTTTTTAAACATCAAAACTCTCAAAAACTTTCATCTTATCATCGTTTTAAACATCAAATGCTCTCAAAAGCTTTCAACTTATCATCGTTTTCAACATCGAATGCTCTCAAAAGCATCATCGTTTTCAACATCGAATGCTCTCAAAAGCATCATCGTTTTCAACATCTTTACAACTTTTATTAACAACACAGGACCTCAAAGTCCGAGTGCTCAATCACGAAGCCCTTAGACCGTTGCAATCAGTCTTAGGTTCGTGGTAATAGAAAACATCTCAAAACGTTTTAACTTATTTACGTAGATACCCAGTCTACAACACAACGAACCTTAATACCCCGACGTCTCGGTTATTAAGTTCCATATCATCGTTTTACATCGTTTTTGTCTGTGAAAAACAAATCTAAAATAAGACAACGTCATAAGAACACTAGCATCCCGACATCTCGGTTACTAAGTTCTATATCGTCGCTAAGTAAAACTCATTTACAGAAAATCATTTCTACTTGAAAACTCTTTTACTGAAACTTCAGCTTTAAAAATTAAATCAATTCCGATTAAACCTCTTTTCAAAGCCAGTATTGCTATTTTTAAACTTTCACCCTAAATAATTTAAAAACTTGCCATCGTTTATCATTTTCCAAGAAAATATTTTTAAAGTCAAACTTTGACTTTTTATTTTATATTTTTATTTTATTATTTTTATTTCTATTTTTATTTTTATAAAGTATTTTTGAATATTAATTTCACAAAATAACTTTTCACAATATTTCGGAATTTCTTGCGTAAAAATTAGCAGTACTAAAAAAATTTCACGGTTACGCTCTCACCGTGACTCACAAATTTCTTTTACACTGATAAATTATTAAAATAATAATAGTTCTCAAAAACTCGTTATTTTCCCAAAATAATATTTTCCACCATTATTATATTCCAACATTTCCCATAAAACGTTGAATATAATTTTCACAACTTATTAAATCTTTTATCTGATTAATCGGTTGTGCACTGACCACTGTCAGGCCTCTCAAACAACATTCAACATTCATCATCCAACAATATCATCATAATTATATCACCAGGCAGATCATGCATCATAGCAACATAATATACTACTGCAGATAATTAAATCAATTAAAAGCAGATAAATCATCGATACTCAGATAAACAACACAACGTAAGCCACATAAACAAATAATCACAACCACATATAAATCATATAAACCACACTAAAAGCAAAGAGTTATTGAGAAAAATCCATCATGGCAAGTCCCCCCTTACCTCTTGAAGATTGAACTAACCGTTCCCGTTAATCTCCTGATCCCGATCCGATTTTTCCTCTCCGTCAGCGTAAATCGGTTAACTCAGTTGTTTCCTTCAAACGAATTGCAACCAAAATAAATCAAATCAAACAACAACACACTTAAATCAATGGGGGTTAGGGTTCGGCTTTACCCAATTTTCTAGGTTAGGAAACTTAAAATTTGATTAACTTAGGGATTAATGATCCATAAGTTACTTAAGCATGATTAATCACTTTAACCATGATTATGAACTAAGAATCATAAACTAAACCCATCAAGTTCTAAGAACTAGGGTTCGGTTTTCTCAAGATCAATAGGCTAGAAGTTTTAAAATTTCATCAACTCTTGGATTTAATCAACATACAAAGCTTAGAGTTGGATTCAAAGATTACAACAACTTTTGAATCACAAAATCATTAAGTGATCATACCTAGGGTTTCGGTTTTGATGAGATCAATAGGTTAAAGTTTGATTTTTGATCTTCTATATACTTGAATACAAGAACTATCAAGATATAATCATGAATCAAGACATGAAATTGAAACAAAACCTAAGAACACAACTTTGACCTAGATTCGGCCATGACCAGAAATTAGGGAAAGAAATTTCACATGATCTTGTGCTTCTAGATGATGAAAATAGAGATGATTATAAGATCATAGCAATTGGTTTCATGTCAAAAGGATTTTTCTAGAATTAGTTATGAATTTTTGAATCTAGCTTCAAGAACTTTAAACAAATGAAGAACATGTTGATCAAAGGCATAAACTCAAGAATCTTATGAAGAGAAAATCTTAGAATAGCAAGATTAAGAGAGACTACCTCTTGATGATCAAAGAAAATGATGATTTGGATGATGTTCTTCAAGGTTTTCTTATGGTGTTCTTAAGAAACTTAAGGGAGAAGATGAACATAGTTAGGGTTTTGGAACAGTTTCAGTATTTTGGGTAGATCTCTCAACATACTTATCCGTTTTGGATGATCTTTATGTCGTTGGAAATAAGAGAGAAAGATGAACAACTTTCATGTTGAAAGTTTTTCGAGATTAAAAATAGAAACTGGTCAGAATTTCCAATCAATATCTGGCGAATTATGAGCTCCAAAGAACATGAAAATGGAAAAATGCCTTAAGGAAGAAGATAACCTATTTAAATGAACAAAAAACCCAAACTTAAGGAAGAAGTCATTGGAGCCGTGAGGATGGGGCAAGGTTTGGTCAACTTGTTCAATGGCAATTGTTAGAAATTGTCATAAAAAGACAAGGGCATTTTGGTCATTTCATAAGAAAATTTAATGTTGCCATAAATGTGCCATTATGGCCATTTATGATAGGATAAACTCGTCATAAATGCTCGTCAAGTCGGTCAATCCAATGTCTCTGCTACGTTGCCGACTTCCCGATTCATCTGACTCAGGCTCTGCCTAGAGACATCTCGACGTATAGGCCCGCAACAAATATAATATTTTAATTTTTTTACCAAAATTTTCAAAACTTCTAGTATCGTATTAAATATGATAAAAACATTTTTCATCTCGTTCACGACTCAAAATTAGGTCTTCTGAGCAGTAAACTTTTACTGTCAGTGAAGACGCAGAAAATAGCAGACCGGCTTCCGTCTGAGTTTTCCACCAAAAACTTCCCCGTAGCCTTATAAAAATAATTATAACAAGGAAATGAACTTGGTTTATCCAAAATCATTTTCTAAGTCTCGGATAAAAATATATATTTATATATTTATTACCGATATTACGAAGCAGCGAAAATTGGGGTGTTACATTACTACCCCACTTAAAAATTTCGTCCTCGAAATTTCGTCACTCGAAACTTAAACAGAATTTTGTAATCCCATCTTAACCATAAAATTCTACATTGCCCTTCACATCATCTTTCCTCTTATTCTATATTCTATAACACAATTCATTCTTATGTCATTTATATATATCCGTACTATCCTCAAAATTTCATCAGAGTCTATCACACTTGGAAAAAACAAAATCGAAACTTAATCACTTATTTTATCAACATGGTTCTACCAGAAACATTATTCAAATCATCTAACTCTGAATATTATCACTAATACCAACAATATCTACACAGCACCACGTATCAATTCCCTACTCAAAATATTTAATCATAGTCTTAATTTCTCTTCATTATAATTCACCACTCCAATTTGATATTACCTAACACATCTCATCCTCAAAATAATCTCATAGCATATCTTAATGCAATTAAACCAAAAGGGATTATATAAAATAGAATTATCTAACTCTTAGCTTTCGAACTTTTCTAACAACTTTTAATTTTACTTAAAAACTTCTCTTTTTCGCTCACGTTCATCCTAGGTAAAACTACCATAGACACCTTTCTATAATTCCTTACAATCATACGATTAAATCTCAGAGATGATCTTGTTATCATTATCCTAGCTCCTTTAGCAAACTCTACCTCGATCACAACAAAATCTGCCGAAATCATCTTACTTACTGATCTTACTTCTGAAAATTCCCAGATTACTAATCACGTCTACACCTCAATAAAAATCCATTCACCTCTTGTCATGCTTAGGTATTACACTTACTCTCAGCTAACCTTCTAAGGATCAATTCCTTTCTTCTTTATCAATCTAACTTAGGATGATAAGCTGAACATTAACTTCAACTTGGATCTTAACACTAGATGTAACTTTAGCCCAACACTCGAAGTAAGCCTTGCTCAGAATGATTTTGGAAAATTCTTTATCACGTTGGATCAGTCCTCTGATACACGCCTCTGTTGGTTTTTCCATTACATCGTGGACCTAAGCATGTAAAAAGATGTCGACTCCGTCAACCTACTCACAATAATCTGAAAAGAGATTTTCAAGACAAGAATTTTCTTGATTTTGCTTTCACAAGAAAGCACAAAGAATAATTTGACCAATCTGAAAGATACAAGTATCCAATATGTAAAAAGATTCTTCAATAGGTTCGTGAGTGTAAAAATGCATGGCCAATACATGTTTACAAACATGACTCTAATAAAGTTTCTTTCTTCACAAGAACTTTACTACACAATGATTTAAAAGAACATCAGTCCGACAAAAATTTAGGCTGGGTCACTTCCACCAAGTAAAAGTGAATCGATTAAGTCTCATCAAGAAACTTCTATCATCAAGAATTCACATCTGTCGTATAACTCAAGAAATACTCATAATACATTCCCAAAGAAGTATGAAAATATCCAAACTGTCAAAACCAAAGTCAGGATAGATTTTAAATCAAGGTCAGAAAAATGAATTTGGTCTGTACAAAATGTACCGCTATGATTGTCTAATACAACCATAGGAATTTGAAAAGAAATTTGTCAATAAGGAACAATTTTTCTGAATCCTGAGACCCTTACCTAAGGTTGAAGATTTAAATCTATTCGCTTTGGTTTCTCACAAGCACAATGGTCTCTTATGACGCACTTAGTATGGTAATCCTGAATCGGCACGACTCCTGATGACTTGGTCAATCACTCAGACACACGAACAGTTGATCTTTCCTCATATGCTGAGTTTACAGTATAAAATCTTTAATAAGTCCTTACTCCAATCTGGTGGTAACTTGTTCTCAAGTCGATCCTTGAATATATAACAACTCCTTGTGAGGGATCTGTTACACTTGGTACAGAGGTCTCTCTTACTCCTCGTGACTCTTAGAGTAAACGAGAACATCATCGATGAAGATGATGACTAACTTATCGAGAAATGGACCAAAATTCCATTTCTTGAAGTCTAACCCAATTAACCTTGTTGGCGATATCCTACACAAAGCGATTAAGATCTGAATAAATCTAGAAACTAGATCAATCAGAAACTCAACATCCGTCCGTCCGTACAAACTTGGGACATTCTCAAAATTTTCCCCAAAAACTTTCAATGACAGGTACCTTATTCAAATGTCTGATACCGTCCTAAGGAATAAACGAATGTATCAACATGAACATAAGTACCCTTTACTGAACATGAGTTCTCCCAAGGTCTCAACCCAATCGGAACCCACCAAACATACTTACTTGTATGTCAACACACATTGTTTCAATCAAGAAACAATTCAAACAAGTTTCGACCAGAGATCACACAACAAAAACCTAACAGACCTATTCCCCAACATTCCCGAAAGACTCGACCAGCTCTGATACCACTAATGTGACACCCTAAACTCGGGTCATCACATGGTTACCCGTTTGTGGAAATAAAACTTTATTTACTGGTTACTTTCGGAAAATAATGTTTTCTCAACGTTCATATTTTCAAAAGATGGTGATAAATTTTTTTTTTAACTTCACAACCACAACACCAACAACATAATCAAATTACATTTAGATACACAAAGTATATAAATCTTACAACTATACTGCCTCATATATTTTCATACCTAAATCAACATCAGTTTTATCTTCAAAACATAATAGGACCTAAGCTGGTCGTAACTAACAGACACTACCGCCAACTGGAGCAGCACAGCACGCTTCCAACTAGACAGCCTTCTTCTTCGTGTAGGGATCATACCCCTTGTGCTACTCTGATATGTGTTGTAAGGGTGAGACACCAATATAGGGATTTTACAAAATAACTAAATGCTCGCATAAAAGAAGGCATAAGTACAATTTCATGTTATAACAACATAAGCATCCCTACTATAGCATACAATTTATCAATGGGTTTCACACCCCAAACATCAACTTTGGAAAATTATGCATGAGCACTTCAATACATCATCTAACTTTTCCTAATCTCATGAGATATCTCCAACATCGTAATGAGTTGATCAGACTCGATAGTTACAGGCACGCAGCCACAGACACGCAGTCAAAACCCATCTCACACTGTCCAACATCGAGGCACAGGTGATATCAACGTTGATGGGGCCTCATTGTCCACCCGGCATAATAAGAACATCTTTATGATCTACCATGACGCCGCATGGTAATCACTCATATAAAACCTATCACACACTGTCCAGCATTGTGGCACAGGTGTCACAACGTAGATAGGGCCTCATTGTCCACTAGGCACAATAAGAACATCGTTATGATCTACCATGACGCCGCATGGTAATCACTCATTTGATCATGGCGCGTCTGCCAAATGCATGCAATAAAAACCTTTTGTTCTCAACACTTTTCTTTGTGCTATGTCTTTATTTGTCAAAGCTCTCAAAAGCTTTCGACCCATCATCGTTTTTAAACATCAAAACTCTCAAAAACTTTCATCTTATCATCGTTTTAAACATCAAATGCTCTCAAAAGATTTCAACTTATCATCGTTTTCAACATCGAATGCTCTCAAAAGCATCATCGTTTTCAACATCGAATGCTCTCAAAAGCATCATCGTTTTCAACATCTTTACAACTTTTATTAACAACACGGGACCTCAAAGTCCGAGTGCTCAATCACGAAGCCCTTAGACCGTTGCAATCAGTCTTAGGTTCGTGGTAATAGAAAACATCTCAAAACGTTTTAACTTATTTACATAAATACCCAGTCTACAACACAACGAACCTTAATACCCCGACGTCTCGGTTATTAAGTTCCATATCATCGTTTTACATCGTTTTTGTCTGTGAAAAACAAATCTAAAATAAGACAACGTCATAAGAACACTAGCATCCTGACATCTCGGTTACTAAGTTCTATATCGTCGCTAAGTAAAACTCATTTACAGAAAATCATTTCTACTTGAAAACTCTTTTACTGAAACTTCAGCTTTAAAAATTAAATCAATTCCGATTAAACCTCTTTTCAAAACCAGTACTGCTATTTTTAAACTTTCACCCTAAATAATTTCAAAACTTGCCATCGTTTATCATTTTCCAAGAAAATATTTTTAAAGTCAAACTTTGACTTTTTATTTTATATTATTATTTTATTATTTTTATTTTTATTTTTATTTTTATAAAGTATTTTTAAATATTAATTTCACAAAATAACTTTTCACAATATTTCGGAATTTCTTGCGTAAAAATTAGCAAGATTAAAAAAAATTTCACGGTTACGCTCTCACCGTGACTCACAAATTTCTTTTACACTGATAAATTATTAAAATAATAATAGTTCTCAAAAACTCATTATTTTCCCAAAATAATATTTTCCACCATTATTATATTCCAACATTTCCCATAAAACGTTGAATATAATTTTCACAACTTATTAAATCTTTTATCTGATTAATCGGTTGTGCACTGACCACTGTCAGGCCTCTCAAACAATATTCAACATTCATCATCCAACAATATCATCATAATTATATCACCAGGCAGATCATGCATCATAGCAACATAATATACTACTGCAGATAATTAAATCAATTAAAAACAGATAAATCACCGATACTCAGATAAACAACACAACGTAAGCCACATAAACAAATAATCACAACCACATATAAATCATATAAACCACACTAAAAGCAAAGAGTTATTGAGAAAAATCCATCATGGCAAGCCCCCCTTACCTCTTGAAGATTGAACTAACCGTTCCCGTTAATCTCCTGATCCCGATCCGATTTTTCCTCTCCGTCAGCGTAAATCGGTTAACTCAGTTGTTTCCTTCAAACGAATTGCAACCAAAATAAATCAAATCAAACAACAACACACTTAAATCAATGGGGGTTAGGGTTCGGCTTTACCCAATTTTCTAGGTTAGGAAACTTAAAATTTGATTAACTTAGGGATTAATGATCCATAAGTTACTTAAGCATGATTAATCACTTTAACCATGATTATGAACTAAGAATCATAAACTAAACCCATCAAGTTCTAAGAACTAGGGTTCGGTTTTCTCAAGATCAATAGGCTAGAAGTTTTAAAATTTCATCAACTCTTGGATTTAATCAACATACAAAGCTTAGAGTTGGATTCAAAGATTACAACAACTTTTGAATCACAAAATCATTAAGTGATCATACCTAGGGTTTCGGTTTTGATGAGATCAATAGGTTAAAGTTTGATTTTTGATCTTCTATATACTTGAATACAAGAACTATCAAGATATAATCATGAATCAAGACATGAAATTGAAACAAAACCTAAGAACACAACTTTGACCTAGATTCGGCCATGACCAGAAATTAGGGAAAGAAATTTCACATGATCTTGTGCTTCTAGATGATGAAAATAGAGATGATTATAAGATCATAGCAATTGGTTTCATGTCAAAAGGATTTTTCTAGAATTAGTTATGAATTTTTGAATCTAGCTTCAAGAACTTTAAACAAATGAAGAACATGTTGATCAAAGGCATAAACTCAAGAATCTTATGAAGAGAAAAGCTTAGAATATCAAGATTAAGAGAGACTACCTCTTGATGATCAAAGAAAATGATGATTTGGATGATGTTCTTCAAGGTTTTCTTATGGTGTTCTTAAGAAACTTAAGGGAGAAGATGAACATAGTTAGGGTTTTGGAACAGTTTCAGTATTTTGGGTAGATCTCTCAACATACTTATCCGTTTTGGATGATCTTTATGTCGTTGGAAATAAGAGAGAAAGATGAACAACTTTCATGTTGAAAGTTTTTCGAGATTAAAAATAGAAACTGGTCAGAATTTCCAATCAATATCTGGCGAATTATGAGCTCCAAAGAACATGAAAATGGAAAAATGCCTTAAGGAAGAAGATAACCTATTTAAATGAACAAAAAACCCAAACTTAAGGAAGAAGGCATTGGAGCCGTGAGGATGGGGCAAGGTTTGGTCAACTTTTTCAATGGCAATTGTTAGAAATTGTCATAAAAAGACAAGGGCATTTTGGTCATTTCATAAGAAAATTTAATGTTGCCATAAATGTGCCATTATGGCCATTTATGATAGGATAAACTCGTCATAAATGCTCGTCAAGTCGGTCAATCCAATGTCTCTGCTACGTTGCCGACTTCCCGATTCATCTGACTCAGGCTCTGCCTAGAGACATCTCGACGTATAGGCCCGCAACAAATATACTATTTTAATTTTTTTACCAAAATTTTCAAAACTTCCAGTATCGTAGTAAATATGATAAAAACATTTTTCATCTCGTTCACGACTCAAAATTAGGTCTTCTGAGTAGTAAACTTTTACTGTCAGTGAAGACGCAGAAAACAAAGAGAGCTTAAAATGGTCTGAGTTTTCAACCAAAAACTTCCCCGTAGCCTTATAAAAATATGTATAACAAGGAAATGAACTTGGTTTATCCAAAATCATTTTCTAAGTCTCGGATAAAAATATATATTTATATATTTATTACCGATATTACGAAGCAGCGAAAATCGGGGTGTCACACTAGACAATAATTTATGTTATTGTCACTATTATACCAGAACAGAAAAATATTTTAAATAATGTAAATAAGAGAAAATCATTTTCATATTCTTATCCTATTTAATTTTAGAGTTAAAAATATTTTGTTTTGACAATTATCGGAGAGTAAATTTTGGACTGAGTATTTTCTTAGTTGATCAGTTCAATTATTAATCTTTACTCTAATTTTAATTTCGAAATCATATCTTTATCAATCTTTATTTTTAGATTCCAAAAAGTAAAACATGTTTATTTTAGGCCTAATATTTATCACTCATTTTGTACCTATCACTAAATAATTAGTTTAAAAACTAATTTTTCTCACTTTTCTCTATCTCTTTCTCGACGTTCTCTCTCTTTTTCTCTTTTCTTTCTCTGCTTCTTTCTCTTTTCTTCTTCTTCTTCCACACTTCTTCTTCTTCCCCCTCACACCATCTTCTTCGTCCTCCTTCTCAACCAACCAGTCGCGCCGCCCTAGGAGCTGTCCGTCGCTGTCCAGCCGCGCTCCGCCAAGGAGGTCGTCGTCCGTTCGCCGCACAGTGGAAAGAAGACAGCAACACGCGTTGCTGCCGCCACGGTGACGTCTTCTAGCCGCCATCCATGGTGGATCTGCCATTTTTGGTGGGGTTCGAGCTCTCCTTTTCCTTCCCATGAAGCTTAGTCTTGTTTTTGAACCATGGCTGCTACAAGACTCTCCACCGCCACTGCGATCTGTCGGAGCCGCCGTGACGCCGCCGCACCCATGGCTGGCCGTCGCAACCTCCTTCTTCCACTTTGGGTGAGTTGTTTCCCCTATGTTTTACTTCTCTTTCAAAACCCCCAAATGGATTTTTAAAACCCTAACCCTAACCCTTTGATTTCATATTATAATCTTGAAATTTAAGGTTGTTTTATGAGATTGGGACTGTGAATTTGTGTTTCCCTAAACCAATTTCATTATTCTGAGTTTTCCCTAAATTTTAATAAGGAGCCCTAAACCCCCAATTTGATTTGATTTAAATTTGGGCATGTTTTTGTGAAATTAATTATGATTTAGTGCAATTAGGACTCTTAATGGATGATTTCCAAAGTTCTTTTTCATGATTTTTTGATCAAAACAAAGTTTCCTTAAGGGGTATTGGGAAGCGTGAGCTTCAAACATGATTTTCTTTGAAAATAACCTTGTTTGGTAATTAGATTAAGTGTTTAGATAAAGTTAGAATGTATGTTTGATCATGTGAAATTGATTTCTTGATTTCTGGTTGTTGCGCGTTGTTGGATTTACTCTCTGAGATGTTTGGACACGACTATGCTTGCTTGATGGAGCAGATATGAGCTAACGTGGGCATTAGAACGATGATCCTTTACTTGTCTTCAAAGGTAAGGGGAGCTTGCCTGATGGATTTTTCTCAATAACCATTTGCTTGTTGTGTAGTTTGTATAATTGATGTGGTTGTGGTTATCTGATTATGTGGTTTATGTTGTGTTGTATATCTGAGTATCAGTGTCTGATCTGTTTTAAATTATTTGATTATTTGTATATGATATTGCTATGGTGCATAATCTGTCTAGTGGTTTGTTGTTGAATGTTGCTTGTGAGTGTTGTTTGAGAAGCCTGACTGTGGTCAGTGCACAACCGATTAATCAGATAAAAGCTTTAATAAGCTGTGTAAATTATATTCCAGGTTTTATGGGAAACGTTGGAATATAATAGTGGTTGAAAGTATTATTTTGGAAAAATAAGGAGTTTTGATGATGATGATTTATTAGTGTAAAAGTAACTCGAGTCACAATGAGAGCGAAATTGTGAAAATGTTTCTGTACTGCTAATTTTTATGTAAGAAAGTTTGCAATATTATACAAAGTTATTTTATGAAATTAATTGTTGAAAAGAAGTTAATGAAGATTTTAGAAAGTTGCTTAAGTGGAAAAAGTTAAGTTTTGGCTTGAGAAGCTTTAAAAGTGATAATTGATGAATGATTTGGAAAAGTGTGATAACATATTTGGAAAAACGTAGAAGGCAAGTATTTTGAAACGGCAGTACATATTTTAAGGAAGTTAAAACCTCAAGTGACTCACCTTTGTGAAAGTTTTATTATTTAAGGATTTTATTGATGAATTTCCAATTTTGGAAAAGAATTTATGAAAGCAAAACTGATTTAGTGTTAAAAGTGGTGTGGAACTTAGTAACCGAGACGTCGGGGTACTAAGGTTCTGTGTTGTGATGGACTCAGTCATTTGGACTTTGAGTGCCTATATTGTATACATGAGGTATACTGTGTTGAAACATTTAAGATGTTTCTAGTGCCACGAACCTAAGATTGGTGCACCGGTCGAGAGGTGTCGTGATTGAGCACTTGGACTGTGAGGTCCTATGTTTTGATAAAGGTTTTATGGACAGTGAGGTCCTGTGTTGTGATGAAAGTTTTAAAAAAAGTTTTTTAAAACTATGTAAGTCGTAAGCCATTTTGAGCTTTGGCAAAGGAAAGATTACACACGAAGAAAACGACGAGAACAAAATATTTTATATGCATGCATTGGCAGACGTGCCCACGATGTCCTATGTCGGATACCTTGATGATAGGGTATTTTGGCTACGAAGTTATGTCGGATACCTTGATGATAGGGTATTTTGGCTACGAAGTTATGTCGGATACCTTGATGATAGGGTATTTTGGCTACGAAGTTATGTTTGGTGCTTTAATGAATAAAGTATTCCATGCCACGAAGTGCCAAATATATTTGGCTATTGAGCTTGATCAACTCATTTACGCGGTGTTGTGGGATCTCCGGAGATTAGGAAAAAGTTAGATGATGTATTGAAGTGCTCATGCATAATTTTATGGATGATGTTTGGGGTGTTGAACCCATTGATAGACTATTAGCTTATAAATGCTCGTGTGGTAAATGTATATGTGTTATGTGGTGTCGCGCATTTAGTTATTGGGTTAAAACCATATATTGGCGTCTCACCCTTACACACATTTCAGGATTCTTCTAGTTCGATATTGTACCCTGGGTATTTTAACACAGATGGTGCAGAGGAGTCTTTCTAAGTCACTCAGAGACTTAGATCTAGTTGCTTGATGAGGTATTACTTGCGGAATAACTTTTAGAACGACCAGCTTAGGGTTGAGACTTAGATTATTATTGATAGTATGTATGAGTATGGCTCAGAGAGCCTTTATTTCAAATGGAATGTTTATGGCTCGGAGAGCATTCTTTTGAAAGACAACTTAAACCTTTCCTTTGTGGTTTTGTAAAGCTTATGGCTATAATTATTATTTTTATTTATTGATGCCTGGTTGAATTTGGTGTAACTGGAATTCTGGAGTGAAAATGTAATTATTTAACAGGTGTTATTTTACCTGGGATGTCCGAATTACAGAGGAGACTCTGTCGAAATTTTTGTAAAACTACTATCTTGTATATCAGTATATTCTTTAAATTTAATAGACTTGCCAAGCTATGATAGTAAGTTTGTGTGTCAATTAAGACTTAGGTAATAGAGTCGTGAAAAAAAAAAATTTTACACCCAATTTCAGACACTTTTGTATTTATATAAGTTATTTTCTGAAAGCACCAGCAAATTATATTTTAATTTTATTTTCGCACGTGAGTAGAAGGTAATGCCCAAGGGAGGGTGTTACAAAGTGGTATCAGAGCTGGTCGAGTCTTTTGGGATCTTTGGGGAATAGGTCTGTTAAGTTTTGTTGTGTGATCTCTGGTTGAGTTTTGTTAGAATTGTTTCTTGTTGAAGCAATGTGTGTTGACGCACAAGTATATGTTTTCTTGACGGTTTTCCAAGGGTTTTATGTCCTGGGAGACCGTAGATCTTGAATGTTACTTGGGTTCGGATATGACATTCGATTATCCTTGCGAATCGTGTCAGACATTCGAAACAAGGTGTTTGTGTATAGGGTTTTTCCGGGAGTGTTCCCTGGAAATATTCTAGGTTTATGGTTAGTAAAGGACATTGATTTTTGATTGATCTAGTTTCTGGATTCGGTCAGATCTATGTCGCTTTGTGTAGAATGTTGCTTACAAGGTTAAAACGAGTTAGACGACTCGATTCAACTGAAAGATCGGTGGTCTGAACCGTTTGTTAGACCGAGTGTTTTCCTTGTGAAGCACCAACGTTGTGTGGAGGCTCGTGTCACCGTCTAGATTTCTGACGACTAGGTAAAAGGATGAATTATGAATAAGTATTTTCTAACTGGAGTAGTTGATTTGGTAAATTAATTGCGAGTTGTTGTTATCTACTCAAAGATCGACGTGAAGACGAGTTAGTACCAGATTGGAGTGATGACCTATCTAAGGTTTTGCATCGTCAACTCAGTTTATGAGGAAAGATTAACCTTTTGTATGTTGAATCGATTGATTAAGTTGTCCGGGATCGTACCCAATTCAAGGTGGTCATACTAAGCTTGGCTAGAAAGATGTGTATGTTGGTTGGAACCAAGATGAATCGAGTGGGTTTTCGATCTTGGGTGAGTGTCTCGTGATTGAGGAATTCTTCATTGTACCCTTTGATTCTCTTGTGTTTGTCAGTTGACAATTAATTCTCAAATCCTGTGATTGTATTAGATAATCACAACGGTGAAGTTGGTATGTGTCAGACATATTTTCTGATTTTAATTTGCAGTCTGTCAAGACTCATGAATTAGTTATGCTGATTCATAAATTTCCAGTTATTCATTTCTTTGGTTGTGAGAAGTCGTACTCACACTTCCAAATGATCCTCGATATATTAGACATTTGAGTGAATTGGTTTAAAGGAATCGATTGGTTTGGATACTTTCACACTTTGTTGAGAAAAGTGGTTATGACTATTTCTTGAGTTATAACCCAGATAATTTCGTGATAGCAGAAGTTTCTTGGTGGAACTTAGTTTCGTCACTTCTATTTTTGATAGAGGTGAAAGTCATCATTTTGTAAATTCTTTGTATTAAGAATAAGAATTAATCCTCTTGGGATTAGACATTATTCACTCCTTGATTATTTGAATCCGTTGGAAGATTCTTGTGGAAGAATGAACTTTATTAGATTCATGTTTGTAAATGTGTATTGATCATGCATTTTTACATCCACGAACCTGATGGAATGATCTTTTTCCATACTAGATGTTCCGATATCCTTCAAATTAATGAACTTCTTTTCTATGCTTATGTGAAAGTGAAATCCAGAAAAATTTCTTTTCTTGAGAAATTCTTTTATGATCACTAAGGTCATGTCTCATTGCGGTTTAAAAGTATTTGTTGTCGTTGATCATCTTAGTTCTATGTATTCTCCAAATGTTGTCGATGTGTGACTTATCTCATCAGTCATGAGTTAGATATCTCCACATCAAGATGTACAATTGAGACCTTCCTTGTTGAGATGTTGGCATTCCTTCAATCTTTGTTATGAGTTTTCTGAAGACCTACATAAGTCTTGTTTGAATTCAAGTGATCGTTGATCGACTGGGGAAGTCTACATCTTCTTACGAGTTAAGATCCACAAGCGGAGTAGTGAACCGAATAATGTATCAGAGGATTGTTCAGACTTCAAGGAGTATCTTCAAGTGTTGTTTCAGATGAAAAACGGAAGTTTATCAACTTGTGTCGGTTAAGTTTATTTTAAGTGTTGAAGGTTAAGTTGAGACTAAGTCCAACTGATCGTCCTCAGTGGGATGGATGAGTAATGAGATTACCTATCCTTAGCCGGTTAGCTGGGAGATAGTGTGGTACCTAAGTTTTTGTCATCTCTATGGTAGGATAAACCAGAGTTGATAAGAGTTTTATTAATGTATAAGATGTGAATGGTATTATGAGAACCCTTAAGTTCAATATTATTGAGTGAGATGATTACAATGGACCTTATCGTGATCGAGGCAGATATATCATTAAAGGAATTTAGAGTAGTGATCAATGTTTATGGTTAATGTTGACTTCGTGAGTCCGAGGGTTAACGGAAAAATATATATGGTAGTTTTCCTTAAGCTGAACGGAAATAGTATAGAGGAGTTCTTGAGTGAAACTTAGTTGTTAGAAAAGTTTAAGAATTATGATTTTGGATAATTCAAACTGAAGTGGTTCCTTTTGGTTGTAGTTGCATGGAGGAATGTAATCGTATTCTTTAAGATTGAAATGAATGACTATGCTATAATTTGGAGTGGTGGCATATGTTCAAAGGAAACTAAGACAACAATTGTATACTTTGAGTTGAAGGTTGATGTATGATGGGGTAAAGTTAAGGTTGAACTTGATATTTGTCGTGAGGATAAGATGTTGAAAAAGTTTTGCTAGTAGACAAATTTGGAGGCAAGAAGTGATTAAGTTTTGATTATGTCTTTCGAGTGTAATAAGCTATGGCGAAATGGTTATAATCTTTGAGGTCTTATTCTGGTAAATATGTGATTAATGATCCATAATGAAAACTAGACATTTAAATTCAAGATTTCCATTGGGGAATGTCTACCTGGATTTCTTGGCTTTGTTTTGGGTGCAACTCTTAGGGGTAATGATTGCCTTAGAGAAACTTTATTTTATAATCTCTTTTCTCGGCTGCAAATATATAAGATAAGGGCAGATATGATACAAGCATTTCCTTGCATAAGTGATAAAGTTATGTCTTCAGATGGAGGAATTGTTAGGAGTTGTAAATTTTCTTGGACAAATAGGGTAGATGCGCATGGGAAATTTTTTTAAACCAGGGATACTAACGGGGCTTGAGAACCAAATTGAAAATGGGAGGCAAATAAAGGATATGAAATCGAAGTAGGTAAAAGATCCGAGAAGAATTAAGAAGAGAACGGACTATGTTGGATGTGGTAAGATTCAATTTCAATAAGATTGAATTTCTTAGGTTCTTGGAGCAAAGTTTATCATGTGCAAGTCAGGAATGTTATGATGTTTTGATTGGAGACTTGAAAAGTGTAAATTTGATATGATTAGAAGAGATTAAGCGTTGATTTTGTTCTTTGAAGTGTAATAGACTAAGGTGAAATATCGAAGGTAGTGGGGATAATGCGGTAGTGAAAAATCTTGAGGATAAATAAAATGGTATAAGAATCGATCTTGTTATAAAGTGATAGATAAAAGGAATGAAGCGATGAGAATACAAAGCAAGATTTTAGGGTTAAGATATGATTACAACATCCTGTTTAGTTTTAAGCTACGAAATTTCGAGGACGAAATTTTTTTTAAGAGGGGTAGTAATGTAACACCCTAGTTTTTAGACATATGATTAATTATTTTATTTGGATGTTTATGTTTATTTTGTTATGTGGTTTAGTTTGAGTAATTAAATTACTCTTTTCAAATTATTTTATTGGGTGCGTTAGCACTGAATTATTTCAGTGAATGCACGCTTACTAGACAATAATTTATGTTATTGTCACTATTATACCAGTACAGAAAAATATTTTAAATAATGTAAATAAGAGAAAAGCATTTTCATATTCTTATCCTATTTAATTTTAGAGTTAAAAATATTTTGGTTTGACAATTATCGGAGAGTAAATTTTGGACTGAGTATTTTCTTAGTTGATCAGTTCAATTATTAATCTTTACTCTAATTTGAATTTCGAAATCATATCTTTATCAATCTTTATTTTTAGATTCCAAAAAGTAAAAACATGTTTATTTTAGGCCTAATATTTATCACTCATTTTGTACCTATCACTAAATAATTAGTTTAAAAACTAAATTTTCTCACTTTTCTCTCTCTCTTTCTCGACGTTCTCTCTCTTTTTCTCTTTTCTTTCTCTGCTTCTTTCTCTTTTCTTCTTTCTTTCTTTCTTCCTTCTCTTTTCTTCTTCTTCTTCCACACTTCTTCTTCTTCCCCCTCACACCATCTTCTTCCTCCTCCTTCTCAACCAACCAATCGCGCCGCCCTAGGAGCTGTCCGTCGCTGTCCAGCCGCGCTCCGCCAAGGAGGTCGTCGTCCGTTCGCCGCACAGTGGAAAGAAGACAGCAACACGTGTTGCTGCCGCCACGGTGACGTCTTCTAGCCGCCATCCATGGTGGATCTGCCATTTTTGGTGGGGTTCGAGCTCTCCTTTTCCTTCCCATGAAGCTTAGTCTTGTTTTTGAACCATGGCTGCTACAAGACTCTCCACCGCCACTGCGATCTGCCGGAGCCGCCGTGACGTCGCCGCACCCATGGTTGGTCGTCGTAACCTCCTTCTTCCACTTTGGGTGAGTTGTTTCCCCTATGTTTTACTTCTCTTTCAAAACCCCCAAATGGATTTTTAAAACCCTAACCCTAACCCTTTGATTTCAGATTTTAATCTTGAAATTTAAGGTTGTTTTATGAGATTGGGACTGTGAATTTGTGTTTCCCTAAACCAATTTCATTATTGTGAGTTTTCCCTAAATTTTAATAAGGAGCCCTAAACCCCCAATTTGATTTGATTTAAATTTGGGCATGTTTTTGTGAAATTAATTATGATTTAGTGCAATTAGGACTCTTAATGGATGATTTCCAAAGTTCTTTTTCATGATCTTTTGATCAAAACAAAGTTTCCTTAAGGGGTATTGGGAAGCGTGAGCTTCAAACATGATTTTCTTTGAAAATAACCTTGTTTGGTAATTAGATTAAGTGTTTAGATAAAGTTAGAATGTATGTTTGATCATGTGAAATTGATTTCTTGATTTCTGGTTGTTGCGCGTTGTTGGATTTACTCTCTGAGATGTTTGGACACGACTATGCTTGCTTGATGGAGCAGATATGAGCTAACGTGGGCATTAGAACGATGATCCTTTACTTGTCTTCAAAGGTAAGGGGAGCTTGCCTGATGGATTTTTCTCAATAACCATTTGCTTGTTGTGTAGTTTGTATAATTGATGTGGTTGTGGGTATCTGATTATGTGGTTTATGTTGTGTTGTATATCTGAGTATCAGTGTCTGATCTGTTTTAAATTATTTGATTATTTGTATATGATATTGCTATGGTGCATAATCTGTCTAGTGGTTTGTTGTTGAATGTTGCTTGTGAGTGTTGTTTGAGAAGCCTGACTGTGGTCAGTGCACAACCGATTAATCAGATAAAAGCTTTAATAAGCTGTGTAAATTATATTCCAGGTTTTATGGGAAACGTTGGAATATAATAGTGGTTGAAAGTATTATTTTGGAAAAATAAGGAGTTTTGATGATGATGATTTATTAGTGTAAAAGTAACTCGAGTCACAATGAGAGCGAAATTGTGAAAATGTTTCTGTACTGCTAATTTTTATGTAAGAAAGTTTGCAATATTATACAAAGTTATTTTATGAAATCAATTGTTGAAAAGAAGTTAATGAAGATTTTAGAAAGTTGCTTCAGTGGAAAAAGTTAAGTTTTGGCTTGAGAAGCTTTAAAAGTGATAATTGATGAATGATTTGGAAAAGTGTGATAACATATTTGGAAAAACGTAGAAGGCAAGTATTTTGAAACGGCAGTACATATTTTAAGGAAGTTAAAACCTCAAGTGACTCACCTTTGTGAAAGTTTTATTATTTAAGGATTTTATTGATGAATTTCCAATTTTGGAAAAGAATTTATGAAAGCAAAACTGATTTAGTGTTAAAAGTGGTG
This sequence comes from Sophora flavescens, assembly GCA_030762895.1. Lineage (NCBI taxonomy): Eukaryota > Viridiplantae > Streptophyta > Magnoliopsida > Fabales > Fabaceae > Sophora > Sophora flavescens. The sequence continues at coordinate 36,197 of JAUPTC010000105.1, read as the reverse complement.
TGGAACTTAGTAACCGAGACGTCGGGATACTAAGGTTCTGTGTTGTGATGGACTCAGTCATTTGGACTTTGAGTGCCTATATTGTATACATGAGGTATACTGTGTTGAAACATTTAAGATGTTTCTAGTGCCACGAACCTAAGATTGGTGCACCTACGAGAGGTGTCGTGATTGAGCACTTGGACTGTGAGGTCCTATGTTTTGATAAAGGTTTTATGGACAGTGAGGTCCTGTGTTGTGATGAAAGTTTTAAAAAAAGTGTTTTAAAACTATGTAAGTCGTAAGCCATTTTGAGCTTTGGCAAAGGAAAGATTACACACGAAGAAAACGACGAGAACAAAATATTTTATATGCATGCATTGGCAGACGTGCCCACAATGTCCTATGTCGGATACCTTGATGATAGGGTATTTTGGCTACGAAGTTATGTCGGATACCTTGATGATAGGGTATTTTGGCTACGAAGTTATGTCGGATACCTTGATGATAGGGTATTTTGGCTACGAAGTTATGTGTGGTGCTTTAATGAATAAAGTATTCCATGCCACGAAGTGCCTAATATATTTGGCTATTGAGCTTGATCAACTCATTTACGCGGTGTTGTGGGATCTCCGGAGATTAGGAAAAAGTTAGATGATGTATTGAAGTGCTCATGCATAATTTTATGGATGATGTTTGGGGTGTTGAACCCATTGATAGACTATTAGCTTATAAATGCTCTTGTGGTAAATGTATATGTGTTATGTGGTGTCGCGCATTTAGTTATTGGGTTAAAACCATATATTGGAGTCTCACCCTTACACACATTTCAGGATTCTTCTAGTTCGATATTGTACCCTGGGTATTTTAACACAGATGGTGCAGAGGAGTCTTTCTAAGTCACTCAGAGACTTAGATCTAGTTGCTTGATGAGGTATTACTTGCGGAATAACTTTTAGAACGACCAGCTTAGGGTTGAGACTTAGATTATTATTGATAGTATGTATGAGTATGGCTCAGAGAGCCTTTATTTCAAATGGAATGTTTATGGCTCGGAGAGCATTCTTTTGAAAGAAAACTTAAACCTTTCCTTTGTGGTTTTGTAATGCTTATGGCTATAATTATTATTTTTATGTATTGATGCCTGGTTGAATTTGGTGTAACTGGAATTCTGGAGTGAAAATGTAATTATTTAACAGGTGTTATTTTACCTGGGATGTCCGAATTACAGAGGAGACTCTGTCGAAATTTTTGTAAAACTACTATCTTGTATATCAGTATATTCTTTAAATTTAATAGACTTGCCAAGCTATGATAGTAAGTTTGTGTGTCAATTAAGACTTAGGTAATGGAGTCGTGAAAAAAAAAATTTTTACACCCAATTTCAGACACTTATGTATTTATATAAGTTATTTTCCGAAAACACCAGCAAATTATATTTTAATTTTATTTTCGCACGTGAGTAGAAGGTAATGCCCAAGGGAGGGTGTTACACTATACAGTAACGGTATTTTAGTATGAAGATTAGCTGGGTAGGTGACCCTCTTAGTCCGTTCTTGCAAAAATAAGAACATAATCTTTACGATTTTTAATTGAAATAGGATTTTCCCCGCTTAAGAGGTAACCATTTGTTTTGCTACCAATGGGGAAGCCTTACTCATCCTAAATGGCATGATTGGGTTGGCACCAATCAAAACCATAAATTTGATACACAATAGAAATATATATGTTATTAATAGATTTTCAACCGACCATCGATACTTGAATAAATTGTTTCCTTTCTTTTGCCTGAGTCTATGGATTTGAACGAGTCGCACATACACACTAGTACACGTTCCTCGACGCTGAGGGCATCCCCGAAGAGCGGGGGATTTCGTGACATTTCGAATTGGCTGTCTTGTGTTTCTAATAAGTTGTTTCATAGTTGACATGGTGCGTCGTATACATACTGAACTGGTTTAGATCAATCTGAACCCGATGATTACGAATTACTTAATTTATATATTCTATTAATAGAACTATTCCCTTAAATCCGGTAAGGAGACGAAAGTAAGAAGATAAAATAAAATCTCAAATCGTGTATTTGTGTAGACACCTTGCCGTTAATCTTTTATTCAACCGCTACAAGATCGACAATTCCGTGAGCTTGGGCTTCTGTTGCCAACATAAAAACATCTCTTTCCATGTCTTCGGATGCAAGCCATAAGGGTTTGCTCGTTCTTTGTACATAAACCCTTGTGATAGTTTCACGCAGTTTCAATAGTTCTTTTGCTTCTAGGATAAATTCTCCTGTTTGTGCCTCATAAAAAGAACTAGTAGGTTGATGGATCATTACCCTGATGATATAAAGGTTTCTTCTCTCTCACCCTATCGTGCGAGAGAGATAAATAAAAAAAACAAAGATAAAATTGAATAATCGTATAGGCATTTTTTGCGTATTGCATACGGCTATACTATGGAATAGATTTTTTTTTACCATACATTGAAGATCGAAAAAATACAAAATATACTGGGTCTGATAGACCCAGATCAGTAAATGATCCAATAACCATCCTTCCCTTTTTAGAGTATTTAAAAAATACTATGACGACTCTCTTGCTTTATTATTTCGTTTGTTATTTAGCAATCCCAAAGTTTCTTTTTTTTTTTCAAAATAGTTATAAAATAAAAAACAATTTTTTATTTCCTATTCTTTCATAACATAAATTTTTATACAATAAATATTGTTTAAAGATTTCTGGTGTGAAAACTCAAAACAAAAAATTTTGTGACACTGAAATAGGCTCCCGATAGATCAGATCAAATCGTAAATACCCCTTTTTTCATACTACTCTTTCGATACATAATCGAATGATTTTGAAAAAAAAATTGCATATCGAACTCGAAGTGCCTTGCTACTATTACTGAATATTCATAGAGCGAAGGCATAGTCTTTTTATTTGAGGGAAAAAAAGACTCATTGGCGCCAAGCGTGAGGGAATGCTAGACGTTTGGTAATTTCTCCTCCTGCCAAAATAAAGGATCCCATTGAAGCAGCTAATCCCATGCATACTGTCTATACATCTGGTTGTACAAATTGCATAGTATCATAAATAGCTATTCCGAGTATTACCCATCCGCCTGGAGAATTTATAAACAGATACAAATCTTGGTTATCGTCCTCTATACTGAGATATACCATAAGGCCAATAAGTTGATTCGATATTTCACTATCAACCTCTTGGCCTAAAAAAAGTAATCTTTGTTGATAAAGTCAATTGATTAGGATAAAATTTTATCACCTAAGAGCCGTACATGCATCTTTTGGTTCATACAGTTCACAAAAAATCCCAAAAAGGAATCAATGTGTAGATTTCAACCCTCTTTTCTTTTTTCAATGGACTTTTCCAAACTTCTTAAAGAAAGGAAAGGTTTTTTTCTTACATTTTTCAAGAAATATGACTTTTCTTTTTTTGACCCATTTATCTATTTTATTATATTCTATCAATATTAATATAGATAGAATATAATAAAATAGATAAAGTACTAACCTTATTGAATTAACTTTTCATTGATGTATTGTTTTCATCGAGATCGAATCAAAATTGCAATGTAATTTTCTTGTTTCTGAATGGGCTTCTTCATTCAATTCTTTTAGGTTTCTGTTCCACTATGGGTAAAGAAAGAAAAGATATGTCCGATTTGGATTTGCACATATAGGACAAATACAACAATACCA
>JAUPTC010000105.1:0-27500 GCA_030762895.1 Sophora flavescens | reverse complement strand
CGTGATGCTCTCTGACTTCCAGGGACTCGCGAGGCGAGTCCTTCTTCGCGGGGCGAGACAGAAAGTTTTGCAATTTCAGGAACAGTCACCTTCTGGTTTGCGAGGTGAACAGTCTTCTCGCGGGGCGAAAGACTCCAGATTTATTCCTTTTTATTAACCTGAAAATAAGAAAATAAAAGTAAATACTTTATTCACTCTAAATCAACTAAATTAACTTAAAAACACTTTACAGACTCAAAATACTACTTAAGGACAATCAAGTCTAATTTGGGTAAAAATGATATAAAATTAGCACAAAGTCAAGGTCTTGACTAGTTATAAAACCAGTCAAACAGAGGCTCATCAAAATACCCCAAACTTAAACTTTATTTGTCCCCAAGCAAACTAAAACTTAAAACTTAAAAAGACTAAAGACCCGGCAAGCTCAAAAGATTCAATCAACTTTCACACAGATTTCAAGCAATTTTTTTTTCAAAAGAATTTTTCTTTCAATGTTCCCCCCTTTCAAGCAAAGACAATCCCCACATTCATTTATTCTAAACAGTTGAGAAATTAATCATTCAGACAATTAGAAATCTAAGCAGGGGATCTAAGTTACACACAAAAGGGAGATCACCAAATCCAAACAACTGCCTTCCTCACAAGGGGAATTTGTGTTTCACTCAATCGCTTAGTTTGTGTCATGCTAACATTTCACTCAATTTCACTTTTAAGAACACTTCCCATAAATTTGATTTTCATCTCTAAATGATTCCCACAGAAAAACATGCAAGCAACATCAAAAGGTCTTTTATGGGTTGTAATGGGGCCTGGCTAAGGGTAGGATATACAAAGGAACTAGACTGAAGACCCTAGGAACTAAGAGAGCATGAAACATTATTTACACTTTGAAATTAAACTCAAGTTCCTTTTTCATTTTTTTTTTTGCTTTGTGCTTCTGGGTGGCTACAGCCTCTTTTATTTTTCTAATACTTTTATTTTATTTTTTTTCTTTTTTTTTTCTTTTTTTTTCTTTTCATTTTTACACTTTTCTCTTCTTCTTTTTTTCTTTTTCTTTTTCCCAATCCCAAACAACACATTGCACCGGGTAGCCACCCCAAACTTTGGTTTCTTGCACCCATTCTAAGATTACATGCTCTCCTAATCCTAAGATCGGGTTAACATGGTTTTCCAGATTTTTGGGCTTATAACATTAGGTTATCAAGAATTAACAGACTAATAGGCTCAATGGGCTAACTAGGGAACATGCATTAGGAATCGTTATTTTTTTGGCTAAGTAGCTATTTACAAAGAAAATGCCTACATCATTTGAAGCAAACACATAATCATGCAAACCAAGAAGAGATTCAATCAAATTCAGGAAAGTGCAACTTAAAAAGTGATTTTCACACAGTTTAAAACATGTTGGAGGCTCAAAACCTCACCTGGACATTTTTTTGCAAATTATTTGACAGAGATTCTATCCCTAGTGTGTGCTTCCTATCACCCCAAACTTATCATAAATCATGTCATCATAATAAAATCTCAAAATTCAGTTTTCAATCATATGGGGATCATTTTTCAAAAAAATTTCAAGTCCTAGGGGGAAAACAGTCAACACTATCATGCAATCAATCTATGCAAAATTCAATCAAATCCAATAAACTTGCCAATACCAGGACACAAACACAACTCCTGAGCTTCTCAAATTATTCAGGAGCTTTATTCAAAACAAAACAGAATTAAAGTAAGGAAAAGAAAATTAAAAAGGAGAAAGGGTTAAGAAAACTCATTGAAGGGTGATTCCACCAGGATCCCATTGCTTGTAGCATAAGGCCCACATGATGGACAAAGAGTGGGAGTTCATTCCATGCTTCCCTAACTTGCAGCCTTTATACGGAAGTGGGTGCTTGACAATCATAGTAACCTCGCCCAGTGCGGCGGACTTTTCACTTCCTCTGGGGTCACAGATGACCTCTTTCTCAATAAAATCCTCCCAATAGAAGTGGGTTTCAACCTCTTGGACTGGCCATGGTGCAAAATCCAAGGGTTTAAACTCCATCACTGGCTCCTCAGGGGGAGGTAGCTGCTCAATGGTTAGTGTATTTGGAACTTCGGCTGAACAATCGGTATCACTCTCACTATCATCCTGCAAAATAGAGTCAAGAAACTGGCCACAAACAGCACACGGGTTAGTGTCAGTACAGTTAGTACATGTAGTAAAAGAAACTGAGTTAGTAAAGGTCTGATTGTCTGGACTTTCTGCACACGGTTCATCCACCCCATCACTCTCAACACATGCATCTGATTCCACAGGTTCTTCATTATCCTCAAGCACGGTGGAGCAGATGTCCTCTTGATCCTCCTGATCCTCATTTTCTTTGTTTCCTTTCAAGTATAAACCTGCATAACAGTGTATACACAAAGCAGCAGTACCATCACAATAACAATCATTAGAATCAGGGGATTCAGCACATAATTCATCATCAACAGAAATATCATCATCAGAATTATCATCAAAAGTATTTTCAGGAATAACCATCTGTGAATCCTTATGTTCCTCAAGGGGCTGTGGAGTTAGCATTGCAGCCGAGTTGGCGGTAACTTGATCAATTAGAGCCCACAACTTTTGAGATTCAGCTTGGTCCCTCTGTTGGGCTTCAAGATTACTTGCCTCCATTGCCTCCATCCTCTGTTGAAATTCAAGATTGTATGCTTCCGTTTGTGCAGCCATTTGTTGTAGCATTTCTTCCAAACTGAGTTGGGCTAGTGTAGGGTCAGGCTGGTATTGCTGGCTTACTGCCATCCGTTGATTGTTCTCGGCCATTTGTTGTATCATAGAAGCAATCTCATCCACGCTGCCTTGATCTCTAACCTGTTGGCTAGGATAAGCATTCATTCCAGTCATATCAAAACCATTGCTATACTCATAATTTCCAGCAAAATTAGGATAATTTGTGTATGGTGGTGGTTTACTAAAATCAGGATAATACATGCAAGGTGGTGGTTCATGATAAACATTAGGCAAATATCCATACATGTAATTATCCATGGGGGAAAATAAAATTTACAGACCAGACAAAGCAGACAAAACTAATTAGCAAAGCAAAAAGTTTTTTTTTTTTAAATGTAACTTTCTGCTAATAACAACAAACAAGAGTCCCCGGCAACGGCGCCAATTTTTTGAACGCGTTGTCGCCACGCGCCAAAAAGAACGAGCGATTAAAATAATGCAGTATAGTGCGACAACTCGGATCGTCTCTCAAGGACTCTTTAGTTGTTGTTATTATTAACAGAAAATTAGTAAAAGTTAGAAATGGGGGTTTTGAGAATAAAACTAAATTAGCAAAACAAATCAAAAACAGAGAAAAGAAACAAAGCAGTTTAAGAAATTAGCAAATAAACAAAAGCGATTAACCTACTGTTCTCAGTTTCCCACTATCATTGGTTCATGCAAATCCTAAGCAGATACTAATCCCCTCCCGGTTGTAGCAACAATTAACAAACGAAAAACCGCTACTACAGATGTATGTTCCTATTCCCGAAATAACAAACGGGGTTAAGCTCTCATGAACAAACGAACATGAATGAACACACGCGAAATAACAAACACGATTATATATAGGAACATAGCATCACCGAAATGAAACAATACCACACTATACATTACTGAAATAACAAACAGAAACATATAATATGGCATTGAAAAGAGAAAAGCAAATGAGACAGGGATACAGAACCTCAAGTGTTAACAGAAACCAATTACAGGAGATTAATCCTAGGAGACTAGCTCTCCATTACAGAAATAAACATTAAACTAAGAGAAAAACAACAGACTAACAGGTTTAGAAACTAGCCAAAACTGGCTAATTCTGACTTCCCTTTCAGTTCTGCCTAAGACTGTCTTATATACACGTTCTGGAATCCAAGTACTCGCGAGGCGAAGCACTGCTCGCGAGGCTAATTATGCGAAAGGTCTGCAACTCTTGGTATTCTCGCGAGGCGAGCATCTCTTCGCGAGGCGAACTCTTCAAATTCCCAACTGTAATGCCCGTGGCCTTCAACACGGGTAAACCGTGATGCTCTCTGACTTCCAGGGACTCGCGAGGCGAGTCCTTCTTCGCGGGGCGAGACAGAAAGTTTTGCAATTTCAGGAACAGTCACCTTCTGGTTCGCGAGGCGAACAGTCTTCTCGCGGGGCGAAAGACTCCAGATTTATTCCTTTTTATTAACCTGAAAATAAGAAAATAAAAGTAAATACTTTATTCACTCTAAATCAACTAAATTAACTTAAAAACACTTTACAGACTCAAAATACTACTTAAGGACAATCAAGTCTAATTTGGGTAAAAATGATATAAAATTAGCACAAAGCCAAGGTCTTGACTAGTTATAAAACCAGTCAAACAGAGGCTCATCAATGATACACATATCCGTTTCCGCTACAACCAGTATTTGGTTATTTCTGTTTGAGCCGTACGAGATGAAATTCTCTTATACGGCTCTCAGGGGGGTTCCCTTGGTTTACCTATCTCAATAAAGTCTATGATTGGTTCGAAGAACGTCTTCATATTCAGGAGATTGCCGACGATATAACTAGTAAATACGTTCCTCCTCATGTTAACATATTTTATTGTTTAGGGGGAATTACACTTACTTATTTTTTAGTCCCAGTAGCGATAGGATTTGCTATGACTTTTTATTATCGTCCGTCCGTTACTAAGGCTTTTGCTTTTGTTCAATATATAATGACTGAGGCTAATTTTGGTTGGTTAATCTGATCAGTTCATCGATGGTCGGCAAGTATGATGGTCTTAATGATGATCCTGCACGTATTTCGGGTGTATCTCACTGGTGGTTTTAAAAACCTCGGGAATTGACTTGGGTTACGGGTGTAGTTTTGGTTGTATTGAACGCATCTTTTAGTGTAACTGGTTATTCCTTACCTTGGGACCAAATTGGTTATTGGGCAAGCAAAATTGTAACAGGTGTACCTAAAGCTATTCTTGTAATAGGATCGTCTGTGGTAGAGTTATTACGTGGAAGTGCGAGTGTCGGACAATCTACCTTGACTCGTTTTTATAGTTTACATACTTTTGTATTACCCCTTCTTACTGCCGTATTTATGTTAATTCACTTTCCAATGATACGTAAACAGGGCATTTCCGGTCCTTTATAAAGAGTTATAAAGAGTATGGATCGTGTATATTTGTAATGAATCATTTATCACTTAGGGGAGGGACAATAGTATTTCATTGCTACTAACATGTCTTATTATTTTTATTTTTTTAATAAGACATATATTTGGTTGGATATTTCCCTTCAACTTAACAAAAAAATGGATTATGGGAGTGTGTGACTTGAACTATTAGTGATTGGATCACACAGATATATGAAACTGTATCTTATCAGCCACATTTGAATTTACAATAAAATGTGTCTTTGTTCCAACCACCGTGCAAGCCCCCTAACAGGATAGGCCGGTTCGCTTGAAGAGAATCTTTTCTATGATCAAACTCGACCCTCATGTCCTGCGCATGAACAGGCTCCGTAAGATCCAGTAAAATAAGTGATGTAGTATAATCCGAATTATGTCTTATCTCTTTCACTTAACTTATTAGTATGGAAATTCATTCATTTCCTATAAATTGACTTGATTTATGATACTATCGGAGTGAAACAAGTAGATCTAAAGAAGAAGAGGGGTTAAATTATATTAGTAACAAGTAAATCCTTTTTTGTATGTAAAAAGTCCCGAGATTCTTTTTTTTGGGGGGGGGGGGGGGGGGATAACAATCGCAAGGTCTGAGATGACCCAGAAAGCACTATCAACTTTTTAAAGCCTACTTGGGTATTGAGCATTTACTTAATAAGAACTGAATTTTTTGCAATGGATGGCTGTATCTTCGGAAAAGAGAATCAGGTCCATTTTCTTACATAGAATGCTCATATATGTGTGGATAACATAGAAACTTTTTTCTATGGATACATTTGGTTCATTTGATTCGTGCTCGAGTCGTATGATGAAAAATTATCATGTCTGGTTCTTTTGGAGGATGGATCTATAAGGATTCACCTATCCCAATAACAAAAAAACCTGACTTGAGTGATCATGTATTAAGAGCTAAATTAGCTAAAGGAATGGGTCATAATTATTATGGAGAACCCGCGTGGCCCAATGATCTTTTATATATTTTTCCAGTAGTAATTCTAGGTACTATTGCCACTAACGTAGGCTTAGCAATTCTAGAACCATCAATGATTGGGGAACCCGCTGATCCATTTACAACTCCTTTGGAAATATTACCCGAATGGTATTTCTTTCCCGTATTTCAAATACTTCGTACAGTGCCAAATAAGTTATTGGGCGTTCTCTTAATGGTTTCGGTGCCTGCGGGATTATTAACAGTACCTTTTTTGGAGAATGTTAATAAATTTCAAAACCCATTTCGTCTTCCAGTAGCAACAACCGTCTTTTTGATTGGTACCGAAATGGCCCTATGGTTGGGTATTGGAGCAACATTACCTATTGAAAAACCCCTAACTTTAGGTCTTTTTTAAATTGATTCAATTGTGAAATAAAATATCATGCCATGTGGTGTAGATTGTGTATCTAGGGAGAATTCGTCTCAAAGTGAATTCCCCCTAGATACATCTAGGGCTTTTTTGACCTATTCTGAGTATATGGATTTGTGTTAAAGATTTAAACTCTATTTTTTATCTTTATTTATAAGAAAAGATAAAGATAAAAAAATTCAACGGATTTCAAATTTATGCAAAATGTTTTTCTATTTCTAAAATGTCCAATATATGTTTTACATCTTCGATGTGAAAATGTTCAATTTTCATAAGTTCTTCTTGACTATTATTCAAAAGGTCCAATAATGTATGTATGTTGGACCTTTTGAGACAATTATAGATCCTGGGAGGCAATTCTAATTGGTCAATAAAAATGGATTTCAATGCTATTTCTTTTTTATTTTTCCTTAGTTTCTCAAATATGTCATGAAAAATAAAAGGGGGTGGTAAAGTAGCTTTGTGTTGATTGTTTTCTAAATTTAAGTTTTCTTCTTCCGAATGCAAAAAAGGAATAAATAAATCAATCAAATTTCGGGAGGCTTCATAAAGTGCTTCTTTAGGAGTTAAACTTCCATTTGTCCATATTTCGAGAAAAAGTATTTCTTGTTTTTCATTCTCATTCACATAAGAATAAATACTATGATTTGCATTTCGAACAAGCATGAACACAACATCTATAGGATAACTTCTGTCTTGAAAGTTATTTAGTGTTTTTGTAGGATATCCGCGATTCCTTTCGATTTGTAATCTAATACATAAATTAATAGGTTATGTTAGGTTTTCTATATGTTGTGTATTCACTACAACAGAAAAGGCTTTAGATAGCGTTTCTGGATGCCTTTTAATAGTGTTTTTAAGCGCTATCTATACCACCGCTATTAAAAGTAGTTAACAAAGATAGAATTTAGGAAGTGCTATTAAAAGATGACCTTAGATAGTGTTTCCGCGTATTTACAAAACGCTATCTTTAGTGTGTGTTTTCTGCAGTCATGTGTTACTTTAGATAGCATTTGTTTTATCAAATTCTATCTAAAGGCAGACTTTATATAGCGTTTCCTTCAGTAAACGCTATCTAAAGGCAGACTTTAGATAGCGTTTGTATTAACAAACGCTATCTAAAGTCTGCCTTTAGATAGTATTTGTTAAAACAAATGCTATCTAAAGGCATGCCATTAGATAGCGTTTTCTCAGAAAACTCTATCTATTCCCTTATTTTTTTTAGTTTACCTATTTCTTAACTTTACCTCCATCCTGCATGTTTATAAAAAACAGAAGGTGTACAAAGAAATGAAGCACAATACAAATTATGGGTAGCAAATAAAACCCAGACACCTAAGTTACTTGTACCAAACCATATGCATATAACAAGCTACTTTGATAGAAAGTATTCCACCAAAAAACTGTGTAGCACCATCAATATATTGAACCTGTAATAATAAAGGCATATAGAAAATCTTCAAATCATCAAATGCTAAACTCAATAGTCCCTATAGATGAAAGTGACCCAATTGCATACACTTCAGCTACTAAGTCTGACCCAATTGCATACATATCAGTTAATATAATTTAACCAAGCCAAGAAGCTTCTCAATCATAAAATACTTCAAGAATTTTTGACAGCAACATACGGCAAAAAACAACTAGGTAACACCCAAGATAGATTGTTCCCAAGTCCTCAGCAAAATAAGAGAGTACCATTTAAACCATCTTGAATCAAGAATTGTTTCATCCATATAAAGTACAATACAAAGTTTAGACCATATATAACAAGCGTAATCAAATAAACTTTTCAACAATATAGCGACACCAATCTTCCTTGACTTCAGATAGTTGAGCAGTGGAGTATGTGGTACATTTGAAGTCAGGGAAGTACGGCGACATAAAAATTAAATAAATTAAGTTACAATTGCTAAAACATTTGAACAGTCACAGTTAAAAGCTAAGTAAACAACAAGCACTGAAACTACATACCGCCATTGGTATTTTAACTTGGTTCTATAAGATAATTTCCTTCATGAAACGCATGACATAGTACCCACAATCTGTATCGTTGGGTTGTCTTGGGCACTATAAAAAATAAAATAGTAAATCAATATAGTTTTTTTTAACTAATTGCGCATTAAGTTTTTGCAAATATACCTCTATCCGAATCCATTTAATGTTGGTTGCCTTTAAACGAGGCACCTTAGCTCAGCTACGTGCACGACAAACTTGCAAAGCACTAATCACAAAATCAAACAGACTTCATTAAGAAACATATTTTCAATCATCACAAACACACGCATGGATTTTCCAACAAAAATTCTCAATGGTAACATCTAAATAGAAAACGAAGGTTCCGGTTGCTTTTTTTTTATTTTGAACCACAACAGCCACAACCCAGTATATGCCAATTCAACACAGTTATTCTAATGTCAAAAATCAAAAGAACATTAGGACCATAACAACTTTCAACATGTATCTACCTTGTAAGCTAGTCGACAGAATCATAGAAAATCATAAAAATAAAAGCATGCTTACTTATTGAACAAATTCTTTAATCCTAAGCACATCAACTTTTATACAATTCATTATTTTGAATTAAGTCCTATAGGATAAGTGACTCACCCAACATTGCACGGCGCTAGAAACAAGGGCTGATATTCTCTTTCTGTAGTTGCAAAGCGGTCAGCTATATACTTTGTCTGTGAATCCCTCCCGAAGAAGTCGTATGTATATGTTTGGTGTGGGGACAAGAACAGAAACCTCCTCGTTCTTTCCTTTGGAAGCAAAAATTCTTCATACAAATACCTTCAATTAAAATATAAAAATGGATTACACCAATGACATCAATATTTAAATGGAAAGACTAAAAAAATATTGTACACTTTAAGCCTGATTTAGTACCTGTTATATACGAAAATAATGGAGGCAGATACCCATTCATGAATTACAATTTCTTTGATATTTTCAGCATTAATTCTATCAATGATATGATCACCAAAAATATTTTGTTCTATCTCTATGTCCAATGGGTCATCATTTTTCATATTCTTTCGTTCATGTATTTTAAGAAAATTGAAATATTCCAGAGAAATGTTAGTTGAACCAGCTGTAGGAGGGTTGGCCTCAGAGTTGCCTCCTTTATTTTCCGGGGTTGTAATTGACTCCTTTGTATGTTCAGACACTCTGCCCTTGCCTTTAGATTTTGCAGGTGCCTGGAAATTTTGCATTTCAATATGCCAGTTAGTGATCAACTAGTGTAATAAATATATGTCGTATATGAAAAGGTGGAAAAATGCAATTACATACCATATTAATTACAACCACGAGATCAATTGGCCATGCCACATAAGTACCTATTGAATCTCTTATTGTCATTACATCTGCATCATCAATAGGTACCGGTAATGGCGCATCCCCCTCATTTGCAACATCAACTCCAAATTTCACATGGTTAAGGGGTAGTGGTCCGGTGTGCAGTGTAACACCCGACTCATTATATACTTTACCCATACCAACCATACGATGGTTTGGGGTTGATAAATATAGATGACATGAGTTGACGCCCTAATCCAATGATAGATGAATAAGTTGTGAATTAAGGCATCCAATTGAATGTATTTAACTGCGAATGCAATACCAGTAAAAAAAAACCATGCATTACCTCTGGAAGCTTGATGGCAGATGCTAGAGTGCAACTATCTTTGACGCTTGGGGCTGTGAAATTAGCCTGCCTCTCCTCATCCTCCTTTTTTTTTCAGCTTATCTTCCAAATTGTTCAATCTTTCTGAGAGTTGAGCCACCAATGTCTCCCACCTTTTCGTTTCACAGTTATGTTTTGCACGACCTTCAGGTGGGAAGTAGTCTTTTTGAGAGACGCCAAAACCCACACCCCTAACACGACCAGGGTTCTCTGGCACACCTAGGGCTTTAGCAAGAATATCCTGACGGCAAAAATCTTGTATCTCTCCCTCTATTGCAGACTGTGACAATTACTCCTGACACATAGTTATTGGTGAAATGCAAATGTTAACATTATTATATATTGTCATAATAAAATAACAAATGAAAATGTAAACGTTAGTCTACTTACACATTTATTCCACACGTTCTGCGTATTTTTGTTGTCAATTACACCCGCCTTGTTCTCGCGGGCTTTCCTCCACACAATATGGTGTTTAATTTTTTTTAACTTCTGGCCTTGCCTCCTGTATCTGTATATTGAGATAATATATATTAACCAAACATTTTAAAATTCATATTTACCACACATGCAGTTAATTATATATATACATACCAATTCATCCTCAATGTCAGCATACCCCTTACGTGATGCTTTGTAAGGGCATGCAGGATCTAACGCTCTGTTGCGATTTTCATTGCTTAATTTCTATTCAGACACATATATGTAATATTAATACATGGTTAATGTCATATGTATATATATAATTATAAGGACTAACGTGATATTAAACATACCAGGAATCATGCATCTCCTATGCGTATTGCTACAAAATCTATCCACTCGTCCCTTGATATGTGTGCATATTGTGATGGAGGTTCCTCTATGATACTCCCGTTAGCATCTCTTAGAATTTTTTTTGTCAATCTAGTTCTGAATGCCCGATGTAGGTTACCGGCTTCCTGAAGTACAAATTTTTTTCGAGATTCATCAACATTAAAAGACATCTGCAAAACAATATAAACAGCGTGTCAAAGTAAGTATGTTTACATAGTTTAAAATATAATTCACAAATTTTAATAATTACCTGTACATCAGCCCATATGTTCTCTTTGAAAGTATCCAAAGCTTCATCCTTCCAATTAGAACAGATAATTGGGACCGTTTGCCGAACAACGGCCCCAATGTAACTCTTCAATATTTTTCCATTGGCACGAATTGGTTGGTCCAAATAATTCCATTCAACCTAATAAAAATAATAAAGTAATTAAATCTAGATATCAAACAACATTATGAAATCCTTAGATTAGTAAGTAAATTACCTCAAATTTTTGTTCTTTACTCCTAGAGCGGATGACCGCCTTCATAACAGTTGGCCCACGTCGCGTCACTTTGGCAGCACTAGCATTACTGGAAGATGCCATTTACCTACAAAAAAATTAGACACAAGTAAAACATCATTGGACATTAATATAATATTAATTGATGCAAAATATAAAACATCACTGGATAACAAAATCAACACTAGCATTACCGGAAGACGCTAATTATAATATAAAAGGATCAGAAAGTTCATTTAAACACAAACACTACATACATGTTTAAGTCAACCTTTTTCTTTTCTTCATTGGATTGAGTTTTGTTTGTCCTTTATTAGTACGAAATGGTGGATTGACCAAAAGCCCCTCATCATGATCATCTCTCATATACATACCATCATCCCTAGTTGGATCAATCAAGTGATTGTAATGTCCCGACGAAAGGATCATCTTCAATATCAACATCTCCATGGTCTTGATCATCAATCTTAGTAATTATTTTGTTAGTCAAAAGAACAATGGACCTTTTCATATTAGGTGGATCAGTGACATAGAACACTTGTTGAGCTTGAGATGTTAATATAAAAGGCTCATCTTTATACCCCACCCTGTTAAGATCCACCTGCATGAACCCTGACTCATCAATCTGAACACCGTTATTATTGTCAACCCACTTACAACCAAACACACCAACCTTAAACTTTGTGTAATCCAACTCCCATATGCGTTCAATGACGCCGAAGTATGACATATTTGCATATATGGGGTTTATGTCTTTGGCACTTGAGATATGCATCGACTGAGCTACAAGAGTCACACCACTATTTTGTATTGTACTCCGACCATCTTGTTCTTTTTTATAGAATGTGTACCCGTTAATTTGATAACTGTGGTAAGAGAAGACATGCAAACTTGGACCTTTGGCTAACCATCTCAATCTATTTGAAACTGAAGTAGCATTTTCAGTCAACTCTGCAAAAATGTGATCTCTTAGCCACGTTATAAAACAACGATTGTGTTCTCTAGTTAGCCAATTTTGATTCTTATTTGGATACAAACTCTTAAGCATGTCCTTGTGTTTTTCAACATATGGCTCAACCTCATCGGCATTGTGCATAACATATAAATGTGCTTGCTCCCATTCTGTCCTTGATATAGTCACTATTTCAGTTCCAGTAATTCCTTGCCCCATCATTCTCCATGTGTGACGAGACTTTGGCAGCCCTATAGAATCAGCATTGGATAGGTATTCGGTACAGAATTCAACAGCTTCTTCGACAATATACTGTTCAATAATACAACATTCTAGTCGTGATCGGTTTTTCACATACCCTTTTAATATCTTCATATAACGCTCAATCGGGTACATCCATCTCATATAAGCTGGCCCACACAGTTGCGTCTCTTTAACAAGGTGAATGGTTAGATGAACCATTATGTCAAAGAATGAAGGTGGAAAGTACATCTCAAGCTCGCATAAAGTCACAACAATTTCTCTTTGCAATGATGGCAACTTCCCAGGGTCAATCACTTTGCTGGAAATTGCCTTGAAGAAGAAACAGAGTTTAGTTAAGGCCCCCCACACTTTGTTAGGTAAAATAGACCATATACCAATGGGTATCAACTGCTCCATGAGAACATGACAATCGTGGGACTTTAGACCTTTTAACTTGAGATCTTTCATCGATACGAGGTTCCTAATGTTTGAAGAGTACCCTTCCAGAACCTTAACTCCGTCAAGAAACTTACAAAAAATAGTTTTTTCTTTTCTAGATAGAGTGTGAGCAGTCGGAGGAAGATATGTACTTTTACCCTTCTTCGTCGGTCCCAATTCTCTTTTTATTCCCATACTAACCAAGTCCAACCTTGCATTGATGCCATCTTTAGTCTTCCCTGGCACATTGAGTAATGTACCAATGACACTATCATAGATATTTTTTTCAACGTGCATCACATCGAGGAAATGTCTTACATATAATGATTTCCAATATGGTAACTCAAAGAAAATCGACCTTTTCTTCCACCCTCTTGTGACAATATCTCTCGCAAAAGGTTTACCGAATTGGATATTCAAATCCTTTACCTTTTCAAAAAGTTGATCACCCGTCAACGGTGAAGGAGCTCTACCTTCTTCCGAGTTCCTATTGAACGCCTTTCTCCACCACCGGTAATGACGACTTGGATGCAAAAATCTAAGATGCCCAAGAAAGACATTCTTCTTACAATGTTCTAACCGCATCCAATCTGTACCCTCTTCACATATAGGGCATGCACACTGACCCTTGATGCTATATCCTGACAGATTATTGTAGGTTGGAAAATCATTAATTATGCCAAACAACATAGCTCTCAAATTGAAACTTTCTTCCTTATACCCATCATACACCTCCACACCTGTCTCCCACAGTTGTTTCAAGTCTTCAATCAAAGGAGTCAAATAGATGTCTATAACGTTTCCTGGTTGTTTGGGCCCAGAAATTAACATAGATAACATAATAAATTTGCGCTTCATGCATAGCCATGGAGATAGGTTATAAATCACCAAAATCACAGGCCATGTACTCTAAGAGCTACTTTGAACACCATGCGGGTTAAATCCATCAATAGCCAATGCAAGTCGTAGGTTTCTTGATTCTTGCCCAAAATCAGGATAATCATGATCAAATTTCTTCCATTGAGGAGAATCTGCCGGGTGCCGCAGCTTTCCATCTTTGATCCTTTCATCCTCATGCCATGTCAAGTGCTTTGAATCTTCTAAACTACGGTACATGCGGCTAAATCTGGGTATTATGGGAAAATACCACACAGCCTTCTCTGGACCTGATTCTTTCTTCTTATATCATGAGGCATTACATTTAGGACACATCTTTAACGATGCATATTCATTCCGAAATAAAATGCAATCGTTAGGACAAGCATGTATCCTCTCGTAGCTCATGCCAATAGAGCGTAACATTTGTTTAGTCTCATATGTCCGACTAGGAAGCACATTATCCTCTGGCAACATGTCTTTCAATAGTGTGAGTAAGTCCGTAAAGCTCTTATCAGTCCATCCGTTGCTCGATTTCAAGTTATACAACTTTAACATCGCCGACAATCTTGTGAATTTAGTACAACCATCATACAATGGTTGCTCTGCATCACTTACCAACCTCTCAAACATTTGAGGACAATCCCGAAGATCCTCATCAACAGCATTTGCAATGTCTTCAAGACGATCGCCCTCATAAGTATTTGTGTCGGTATCGTTTGATGAATATCTCACACGATTCCTCATTTCACTAGACTCATCTCTTGTCTCACCATGTTTTGTCCAACATGTATAACTTTGATCGATTCCATTAAACACTAAATGTTCTTCCAACTTGGCTGCACTAACTCGCCTTGCATAACAACAATCTAAACAAGGACATATGATTGTACTAGGGTTTTCCGCATGCCGAACTGCAAACCTAATGAACTCTTTCACCCCATCCTCATACTCCTTCGTCAAACGTTTGGCAGACATCAATTTCCGATCCATGTTTTCCCGATCTACAAAAATATTTATTAAACATATTTACTTTGAGTTTAGAGTGGTTGATGTCTACATGCAATGTATACATATTAAAATAAACATCCCTAATGCTACAACTAAAGGATTAAAAAAAACAAATACCTGGTAGAAGATATCCTTTATGGGTGGGGAATGATAGAAAGCAAAGTAGCAATGGCAAGCTAAAGCAAAACAACACTAGAATGGCAGAATTCAAGGTCTTCCTTGGTTTGTGAGGCAGATATGCAGATTCCCTGTAAAAAAGTGTAAAGCATGATTGGCTCTACTTGAAAATCATTATTTTCAAGAAATTCAAAACCCATCTTCAGCTCATCTCATCTCAATAAATTCAAAATCATTATTTGTAGGGAATAAAGGGTTAAATAGTGGGGCCCAAATCTGTTAATAACAGTTAGAACAGTTGTAGACATTTAGGACAATTGTAAAGGGTACATATCAGTAGGTAGAAGAGAAGGAATCATTCAGGAATTGAGAAGGAGAAAGAGTTAGGAGAGTTTGGGTCTTCCGAATACCCAAGAGGAGACTGTCGGTCTCTCGAATAACCATGAGTGTGTGAATGTGGGTCCATCTGTAATTCTATTCCGTTAGAGGAATTCAGAGTAGTAGTGAATCAAGATCGATTGATTCTTCTGCTTGAATAACCAGTTCTTATCAACTCCACGTCTCTCTTAAAAACCGCATACATATACATATTGAAACAAACACTACTATGAGGTTAGATCATTTTTATCTACTTAGTACACATCCAAAAGAGAAAATCAAAACATGGCAAACAGATAAAAAGAATATGTTCTTATAACAAATCATGGATTATAGAGCAGAAATCTCTTACCTGAAATTTTCAAAATTTTTTGCTGAAAAACAGAATCGAGAACAGATTCAATTTCCACAGATATAATAGGGGCCAGAGTTGGGTCCGTCAGTGCCACAAACTCGAACACAGATGCAGCTTTTTCTTGTACACTGGGGGAAGAGGACTTTAGAATCTCAACAAGGTGTGCAATGAAAACAGAACCCAGTATATCATTCCTGAAAGATTTACAAAATACAAAGAAAGTCGATGCTAACTACAATTGTGCAGAGCACTTATGACCTGTTCCTCATTCCAATAATATTAAGATCAATCATGAAATTTAAAAGATTGAGGATTCGTTTTATCATGCCCAAAAAGAAATTGTTCATATATATAATCATATACATATAATATCTCAAGAAAGGTTCAGATTCATTTTGCAAGTTTTAGTTAGGCAATGCAATATTATTAGAAAACTAGGAAACTAGGAAGATTGGTTCCTGATTGATTAACCTATACTTATTCACTTAATAATATGTTTTACTCACTATGGCAGCAAAGAGAGGATGGTTAATTCACCTATTAGATGTGAATTAAAACACCCAAACACTAACTTGAATGATATGCCAACAATTCAGAACCAGAATAATATAAGAAGTACTGCACACAAGTTTGATGAATTACCAATTCCATGCTTAATCTCAAACTCAATGTTAAAAAGCATATGTCAAAACTAAATACTCCTTGAGGTGAGTTTATGTGTGAATGAGACTCTTGTGCTGCCTTATCATAATAAAAGAAAATAGATTCATACTGAAGATGATGTATTTATCTATCTTCCTTCACATTTGAAAACTTGCTTAGAATGGGAATATTATGTAAAAAAAGGTAAGGTTTGCTAAGTTACTTAGTGTAGGCAAATATCTGTCACACTGTAGTGGAATATAAAGTAAATATACATAGAAATGGCAATAGTATATGCTATTTAACTAAGTAGATGGATATCATCTACTTAGTCCACATCAGTCGATGGAGAACTTACACTGAATAAGCTGTAAGGGATGCAAATAAAGGGAAAACCATACAAGGTTATTGGAATGATATAACAAAAAATAAATTTTGAACATGTGACTGAGATGAGAGTTATTGTTTTCATATAATAGAATCTCAGTTAACAATTGTAAAACACAATTGCAGAGTCATAGTGTATGCCAAAGGAAAGGGGAGGGAAAAACAAATCATGACAACTAAAATCCAAGAACCAAGCAATTTTCACTTTGTACTACACATGAATGTGTAATCATGTGTTGGATAAAGCAACAAACTCAAGGTATTCCTACCTTCCAATGCTTCTTCCTCAGTGACACTATAATATTCAGCACGACCTATATCTTTCAAAAAGCTATGTTCAGGTCCAACACCAGGGTAGTCCAAGCTGCACGCAAATTTTTCAGAAAAATAATTAAACAATCAAAACAGGCCGAATCTGAATAGACAAAATAGTTTATGCTCGCTATTCTAATACATTCTATTCGGTTTATGCTCGCTATGTTGTGGACGATATATATTCTCACATGACAGATATGAACAACTCAAAATTTCAGCTACTATATAGACAAATTAAACACTAACCCCATGAGCACCGAGCAATTATTAGGAGGATCCTAAGAGTCAATCAGGAAGATTGAGATTACCCAGGGAGGATAGATAATTGCTATGTCAAGACTCAAAAGGTCAACCAACAACAAAAGGCCAAAATTGACTAAATAAACAAAAGTTAATTAAAACCTAAGTGGCACTGAGGCCATTACAAAACTCCTCAAACCCAAATAAAAATAAAATGTACTAATCATCAAAACAAAGTCAACAACAATAGAAAATGAAGAGTGTCCTTGTGTCCTAGAAATTATTGATTCATGCATGGATAACTAAAGCAATAATAGAGAGAAGTACAGATTGTTACATATAAAGGGGAAGATGAGCATCCACGTGAGTGTTCAAAAAAAATATTTTCAAAGAGGCATTTTATCAAAGAGAAGTGATGCATGTGAAATCCTTCTAACATAAATGCATGGTTAGCATATCAATCACGCCCCAAATTGGAAAAATGAAATCAGAAATCACATTATCAACCAAGGAGTATCAAACCAAATCACATTACAATATGGGATGAGTGCAAGGAAGAGAGGGATTTGTTACCACTACTTTGAACTGATGAGTCTTAGGGTGAGAATTTGCAGACTTTCCCACTGCGATGCACGAGCTCCACCATGCGAAGTCAGTGTGGAATTTCGCCTTGCGATGAACAAGATTCAAACAGTCACTATCCCTTTTCTTGCTTCTTTTTATCTTTTATCTTCTTCAATGTGCAGAACCCACACACTCATGTTTCTACCTCTTCTCCCTCAAGTTCTGATTTTTCCTCTTCCTTCTCTCTTGGTCACAGTCGCACGCCGCCACGAGCGGCCACAGTCCGGCAGCTGCTTGGCGCAAGAAGACGAACGCACGTCTGTGAAGAACTGAGACGAACGCCCTACGATATCGATGGTGAACTGTGAAGAAACTGGTGTTAGGGTGTACGCGCGCATGGGTATATCTAAAATTCACCTAAGATAGCGTTTCAAATTATAAACGCTATCTAAAAGTCACCTAAGATAGCGTTTCTAACTTTAAACGCTATCTAACGTTTATCTTTTAATAGCATTTCCTAAAACAAATGCTATTAAAAGTTTATTTTATTTATTTATCTATTTCAAATTAGAAAAGATAGTGGTTCCAATTAAAAACGCTATCTTAGGTGCACTCTTTAATAGCACTTATTTTTGGAAACGCTATTAAAAGGGCACTACAATTTTAATAGCAGTTCCATGTAACAAACGCTATTAAATAACTGCTATTATAAGTCATTTCTGTTGTAGTGATTATCAACGATTTCCACAGAAGGTGGTAAAATGATGTCTCTAGCAGTTACATATCCAGGACCCTTGACACAAATGGACGCGTCCCGAGTTCCATATAGATTACTTCTCAATACAATTTCTTTCAAATTCATTAAAATTTCATGTACTGATTCTTGAATACCTACTATGGTAGAATATTCATGTGGTATTTTCTCAGATTTTGCACGTGTAATACATGTTCCCTCTATTTCTCCGATCAAAACTCTTCGCATGGCAATGCCTATTATATCGGCTTGGCCTTTCATAAGTGGAGACAGAATAAAGCGTCCATAATAAAGACGCTTACTATCTACTCTTGATTCAACACACTTCCACTGTAGTGTCCGAGTAGATACTCTTACTTTCTCTCGAACCATAGTAAAATATTTTATATTTTTTATCAAATCCTTGAATTGTTTATTTCTCTTGAAATCCCGTCAATGTTTATTTTTCGTTTTCCACTACGCACGTCTTTTTTTAGGGGACCTACATCCATTATGTGGCATAGGGGTTACATCCCGTATAAATTTTAATAATATACCACTTCTACGAATAGCTCTTAATGCTGCATCTCTTCCGAGACCGAGACCTTTTATCATGACTTTCGCTCGTTGCATGCCTTGATCCGCTACTGTTCGAATAGCATTTCCTGCTGCAGTTTGAGCGGCGAATGGTGTCCCCCTTCATGTACCCTTGAATCCACAAGTACCGGCGGAGGACCAAGAGATCACCCGACCCTGTACATCCGTAACAGTCACAATGGTATTGTTGAAACTAGCTTGAAATAGAAACAAAGAAAGACAGGGGGAACGGAACGGGTCACCTACTCTTAACGGTCAAAAGCAAACCCTTTCATTCCGAATTACAGAATTCGGAAGGAATCAAATCTCCCCAAGTAGGATTCGAACCTACGACCAGTCAGTTAACAGCCGACCGCTCTACCACTGAGCTACTGAGGAACAACGGGAAATTCAAGTTCATAGAGTTCAATTCCCGTTCTCAACCCATGACCAATATGAGCTCGAAGTTTCCTTCGTAACTCGTGGAACTTCTTCGTAGTGGCTCCGTTCCATGTCTCATTTCATAGGGAACCTCAAAGTGGCTCTATTTCATTATATTCCATCCATATACTAATTCCACTCATTTAATATCCATCTCTTTGGTGTCATTGAGATAAGAGATGTCGTTTCTAGTCTATCTCTTTCTATAGATATGGAAAGTTTAAAATTCATTATATAGTAGAATAGTCTAGAATTATATAGTAATTATATAGTAGATTGTATAGTAGAATAGTCCAGAAATAGAAAGAGAGGTTTGCGATGATTTTGCAATCTTTGATACTGGATAATCTAGTATCCTGATGCATGAAGATAATCAATTCGGTCGTTGTGGTCGGACTCTATTATGGATTTCTGATCACATTCTTCATAGGGCCCTCTTATCTCTTCCTTCTTCGAGCTCGGGTTATGGAAGAGGGGACCGAGAAGAAAGCATCATCAACAACTAGGTTTATTACGGGACAACTCATTATGTTCATATCGATCTATTATGCGCCTTTGCATCTAGCATTGGGTAGACCTTATACAGTAACTGTCATAGTTCTACCGTATCTTTTATTTCATTCCTGGGCAAGAATCACAAACACTTTTTTAATTATGGATACAAGAATCCAAATTCAATACATAATTTTAGCATTCCAAAAATATTCTTTAACAATCTTATTTTTCAGTTATTAAACCCCTTCTTACCAAGTTCAATGTTAGTCAGATTAAGATTAGCGACCATTTATATGTTTCAATATTTATATAGATTCAATACAATAAATATATTTTTGAGAATAAAAAAAACAATAACAAATAACTAAAAAGATAAATAAAAAAAATAAAATATATGAAGAAATTCGCCCACCCCCCACATATTTGATAGCCTCTCCCAGAAAAAAACTTGTAATACCAACTCCATTTGGAATTCCATCAATTACTTTTCTATCAAAAAAAGAATTTAGTTTAGCTAATTTTATAACACTCGCAATTAAAGATACTCCATAAAAAGCATCTATGTAACCGCGATTATATGACCAATCATATATGACATTTCGTATTTTAGCAACAATTTTTTTAGGAACATTTTTTTCAAATAAATTTAGTAAGTTCAAATTTTGTAAAGATGAATAAACAGGCTTATAGAAAAAGGATGCTATAAATATTCCCAAAAAAACAAAACTGACCGAAAAAGTAGCATTTGTCAAAAATTCATACCAATCCGTGGAATTGTTTGAATTTTGATGTAAAGGGTCTATAGACGGAATTAACAATTTTGATAATATGTCCAAATCGATCCCTTCTTGGTTGAAATTAATTCCTATGGCCCCAACGAACAAAGTAAATAGTACTAATAAAAGCATAGAAAATAGCATAGTATTGTCCGATTCATGAGGATAGAAACAAGAAGCAGTCTTTTAAGTACCAAAATAAGTCATATCAATAAAACGACGTGTTATGCTTTTCATATTTCGATTAATTCGATGTGGATATATCTTCTTCCGAAAAACAGAAGTCCTTTTATTATTATTCATTGTTAATAACGCTAATAAATTCATTTTTTTTTTAATTTTTCCTTCTTTACCCCATAAAGATATTGAATAGAATGAACTTTTTTTTTCCATTGAAATTTTCAAAATGAACCTTTAAATATCCTTCAAAAACAAGTAAATAGATCCAAAACATATAAAATGCAGTTAATCCTGTTGTGAAACAAGCTATTATTGCGAAAATTGGTGAATAGAGCCAACTATCATTAAGAATCTCATATTTGGACCAAAAACAAGCAAAGGGCGGAATACCACAAAGAGAAAGTGTACCTATTAAAAAAGTAGTTTTTGTAATTGGCGTATGTTTTGTTAAACCGCCCATAAGAACCATATTTTGACTTTTATCTGGAGAATATCCAACAATAGCTTCCATTGAATGAATAATGGATCCAGATCCTAAAAACAACAATGCTTTTGAATAAGCATGAGTAATCAAATGAAATAAAGCGGCTCGATAAGAGCCCATACCGAGAGCTAACATCATATAACCCAATTGAGACATTGTCGAATAGGCTAAATTTCTTTTTATATCTTGTTGAGCAAGAGCTAAGGTCGCTCCTAAGACTACTGTTATTATACCTATGAAAGCTATTACATTCATAATGGAGGTTATAACTATGAAAAGAGGAAGAAGTCAAGCTACAAGAAAAATTCCCGCCGCTACCATAGTAGCAGCATGTATAAGAGAGGAAATAGGGGTAGGCCCTTCCATAGCATCCGGCAACCATACATGAAGGGGGAATTGGGCAGATTTAGCAACGGAACCTCAAAATAACAAGTGGGCACACAAAGTAACAAAAAAAAATATTAACCTCATTATTATAAATCAAGTTATTGAATATTTGAAACAAATCCCGAAACTCCAAACTACCTGTTATCCAATAAAAACCTAGAATTCCTAATAATAACCCAAAATCTCCTACACGATTAGTTACAAACGCTTTTTGACAAGCATTTGCCGCAATAGGACGTGTGAACCAAAAACCTATTAATAGATAAGAACCCATTCCAACCAATTCCCAAAAAATATAAATTTGTATCAAATTAGAACTAGTAACTAATCCCAACAAGGAAGTATTAAAAAAAACTCATATAAGCAAAAAATCGCAAATATCCTTGATCATGAGACATATAATTATCACTATAAATAAGAACCAGAATGCCAACAGTAGTGATTAATATTAACATAATAGAGGTAAGTGGATTGATCAAATAGCCAAACTCTAAAGAAAGTTCATTATTTATAGTCCAAGACCATACATATTGATAGATAAAACTGTTATTGATTTGATGAATCGACAGATCGACCGACAAAATCATAACTATACTTAAAAAAAATATACTAGGAAAAGCCCACATACGGCGAAGATTTTTTGTTGTCGTGGGAAAAATAAGGAGCCCCACTCCTATTAACATAGGAACTGTAAGTGGAAAGAAAGGTATGATCCATGAAGATTGATGTATATATTCCATAAAAAAAGAAAATAAAGAATAAAAAATCTTATGATTCTTACTTAATGAGTTTTGTTTCTTATTCACCGGTTTTATCTCTTTTGTAAAGGGTTCAGTTAATAAAAAAGTGAAAACACATAAACAAAATTATCTATTATTCATTTTTCTGAATCTTCGTGCTTTCAATATTGGAAAGTACAAAGTCAAAATGGGTCAATAACCAAATTCCTAAGTGAAAAATAAACTTTTTTTAATAATATTTAATATTGATAAATAATAAATATTATTTGAATATATATGGAATATAATATAATATTTTATAAAAGAACTCAATTTTTTTTTCAATTATACAAAAATTTTTATATATAGAATGAGGATAATTAATTACACCAAAACTAAAAACAGTCGTTTGTTTATTTGGATATGAATCATCATGACTCATAAAAAAAATTTATATGATTTATATAACATGACCCAATAAAATAATGGTTTTTGTTTCTTATTCAGAAATATTAGTTCAAAAATGAACTAATTGATTTGATTATTTTCCATATAGAAAAAAAAGACATCTATGTTTAGAAACATTAAAAAAGGGGGGGGGGGGGGGTGTAACACCCCGATTTTCACTGCTTCGTAATATCGGTAATAAATATATAAACATATATATTTTTATCCGAGACTTAGAAAATGATTTTGGACAAACCAATTTCATTTCCTTGTTATACTTATTTTCATAAGGTTACGGGGAAGTTTTTGGTTGAAAATTCAGACGGAAACTGGTTTGCCATTTTCTGTGTTTTCACTGACAGTAAAAGTTTACTGCTCAGAAAAATTAATTTTAATTCGTGAACGAAAGACTTAAGATTTTTATTTTATTTTCTACAAGTGTGTATTTTTAGAATTATTTCAGAAAAAAATACGATAATTTACGTTTTACGGGCGGAATACGTAATCGGGTAGACGACGAAGTGAATTTCGGAGTTTCCAAGAGCAGAAAAAGAGGTTATCTTAGGATTTTGAGATGATTCATGGGGATGAATCATACTTTTAAGTCTAGAGGATTCTACAAGGTTAAAGTGAAAATTTATGAATTTTACGCTTAAGTCTCTAAACTTTCTGTTAATTACCCTTCTGTCCCTGAGTTAGTTTGTAAGTTTTTTTCAAGTGAATTGGGCTAGAATCCTTGTTCACAATCTCTTAATGGACGTGGCTTTGAAGCCCAAAATTTCTTGTTCATGGATTAATTCCATAAAGCCTATTTGAAACTATACAAGTTTACTTTGTCATCATAAGCTTTAAGCCTTTTTGGTGGGCCCCACAAAGATGAATTCAAGCCCAAATTTATCAAGCCCATGCGCAGGCCCAAGATGGAGTGGGGTCTGCCTTAGTTTGGAAGAGTCAAGTGGATTCTTGAAGATTCCACACAATTCCACACAATTCCACAATATTCTCCAAGGTTCTCAAATGATCTCAAATGTTCTCAAATGTTCTAGATTTTTCCAAAAAGTTTGAAGAAAAATCAGCCAAAGTGATGTTAAGATAAGACCACATTTATTGTGGCACATGGTCATTATTACAATTTATTGACAATTTGCAAAATAGTCCTTATACTTTTGGAATCTTTGCAAAATGGTCCCTATGAGTTATTTGCACTTTAATCCTTTGAAAAGCCACCTCCTTTCTACTTGGTCCTCAAAAGTGGCGCAGCCCACATGCCTATAAATACCTTCCCTCACATTTCATTTTCTTCCTATTGTCATTTGTTTCAAAAACTCAAAAGTTCTAAGTTCATAAGCCTTTTATCATCACTTTGTGAAGCAAGTCCTTGGATCTTCACTTGTTTTTGATCTTCAAGAGGTGAATCCTATTCTTCTTCTCTAATCATGTCTATGTTATTCAATAAGTTTCATGATTCAAAGTCTATTTCATCTATGTTCATCACTTTTTAAGTTTCTAGATCTAGAACTTTGAAAATTCATAACTAATTCTAGAAAAATCCTTTTGACATGAAACCAATTGCTATGATCTTATAATCATATCTATTTTCATCATATAGAAGAATATGATCATGAGAAATTTCTTTCCCTAATTTCTGGACTTGGCCGAACCTAGGTCAATGTTGTGTTCATAGGTTTTGTTTCATTTTCATGTCTTGATTCATGATTCAATCTGCTAGTACCTTGATAATTCTTGTATAGAAGATAAAAAATCAAACTCTAACCTATTTGTTTCATCAAGGCCGAAACCCTAGTTCTTGGAACTAGATGAGTTTTGTTCAAAGTTTTCATTAGTGATCTTAGTAATCAAGCAATTAGTATGCATGCTTAATAAATCCAAGTTGGTTTATCAAACTAAAAACCCTAGCCCCATGAACATGTTAAGGCCGAATCTTAGTATATGAGAGTTAGGAAGTTTTGAGTTTTAAACTTAGTTGTTTAGTCACTAATCCATGATTTAGGTTAATTAAGGACCATTAATCTATGACTTAATCATGATTAGAAATTTTTAGGATTTTGAACCCTAAAAGTCAGCCCTTGGCCGAAACCTAACCCTCATGAGTTAAGTATGTTGTGGTTTAATTTGATTTATTTTGGTTGCAATTTGTTTGAAGGAAACCACCGAGTTAACTGATTTAAGCCGACGGAGGAAACCGGATCAAATCGGGAGATTGTTTGAAAACGTTAGTTTGAGTCTTCAAGAGGTAAGGGGAGCTTACCTGAGGGATTTTCTCAATAACTATTTGCTTTTAGTGTGGCTTATATGATTTATATGTGGTTTGTGATTAATTGTTTATGTTGTTTACGATGTGTTGTTTATCTGTGTATCGGTGTTTGATCTGCTTTTAATTTATTTAATTATCTGCAGTAGTATATTATGTGGCTATGATGCATGATCTGCCTGGTGATAGAATTATGATGATGTTGTTGAATGTTGAATGTTGAATGTTGTTTGAGAAGCCTGACAGTGGTCAGTGCACAACCGATTATATTCAACGTTTTATGAGGAATGTTGGAATATAATAGTGTAGGAAAATATGATTTTGGAAAAATAATGAGTTATGAGAAATATTATTATTTTAATGATTTATTAGTGTAAAAGAAGTTTATGAGTCACGGTGAGAGCGTAACCGTGAGATTTTTTTTAGTACTGATAAGTTTTACGCAAGAAAATTCCGAAATATTATAAAAAGTGATTTTGTGAAATTAATATTATTTTAGAAGAAATGTCAAAGTTTGACTTAAAGACGTTTTCTTTGAAAATGCTAAACGACGGCAAGTTTCGAAATTATTTACGGTGAGAGTTTAAAAACAGCAGTACTTATGTTGAATTAATCTGAATTGATTTATTAGAGTTGAAGTTTCAGTAAAAAGAAGTTGTTGATGATTTGATGTTATTTTGGGAAAAATGTGTTTCCAAAGGAAAAGTAGATTTTCTATGATTTGACGTTTTACCAACGAATTTCAAGTAGAAAGGATTTGCTGTAAATGAGTTTTACTTAATGACGCAAAGGATGATATATAACTTAGTAACCGAGATGTCGGGGTACTAGTGTTCTTATGACGTTATCCTATTTTGGATTTGTTTTTCACAGACAGGAACGATGTAAAAAGATGTAAAACGATGTAAAAAGATGTAAAACGATGTAAAAAGATGTAAGACGATGTAAAACGATGTAAAAATGATGGAAAAATGATGACGATGATATGGAACTTAATAACCGAGACGTCGGGGTATTAAGGTTCGTTGTGTTATAAACGGGGTATCTATTTAAAGAAGTTAAAACGTTTTAAGTTGTTTTCTACTACCACGAACCTAAGACTGATTGCAAGGTCTAGGGGCTTCGTGATTGAGCACTCGGACTTTGAGGTCCTGTGTTGTTAATAACAGTTGTAAAGATGTTTTAAACGATGTTAAGTCATAAGCTTTTGAGAGCTTCCATGTTTTAACGATGATGCTTTTGAGAGCATTAGATGTTTAAAACGATGATGGGTTGTAAGCTTTTGAGAGATTTGACAAATAAAGATATAGCACAAAGAAAAGTGTTGAGAACAAAATGTTTTCTTGCATGCATTTGGCAGACGTGCCATGAGTAAACGATGGATTACCCTCCGGCGTCAGGGTAGATCATACAAAGATGTTCTCATTGTGCCTGGGGTTTGGACAATGAGGCCCCATCTCCGATGTTATCACTGTTCCACGATGTTGGACAGTGTGCGATGGGCGTGCCTGTGGCAATTGAGTCTGATCAACTCATCACGAGGTTCACGAGGTTGCAGATATCTCATGAGATTAAGAGTGAATGTTTAGATGATGTATTGAAGTGTTCATGCATAGCTTTCCAACGTTGACGTTTGGGGTGTGGAACCCATTGATAAACGAGATATTATGATATGAATGAGTATGTTGTTATAGACATGTATATGTGTATGTGCCTTCTTTTGTGTTGTGCATTTAGTTATGGTGGTAAATCCATATATTGGCGTCTCACCCTTACAAAC
Source organism: Sophora flavescens (assembly GCA_030762895.1). Taxonomy (NCBI): domain Eukaryota; kingdom Viridiplantae; phylum Streptophyta; class Magnoliopsida; order Fabales; family Fabaceae; genus Sophora; species Sophora flavescens. Next base: position 130 of record JAUPTC010000105.1, on the reverse strand, counting down.
ATATCAGAGTCGCACAAGGGGTATGATGTCTACAAGAAGGAGAAGGCTGTCTAGTTCGAGGCATGCTGTTGCTACTTTTATCGGTTGTAGTGTCCGTTAGTTACGACCAGCTTAGGTAATGTTATGTTTT